>JBBJLS010013227.1:0-15693 GCA_037577275.1 Bryconaethiops microstoma
ATTAACTACAAGTCAAGTTATTATTTGTTGTTCCTACAGCTTGGTTAAGTGACAAGACTTTTGTCAGGCACTGTATATACATATTAGAACACCTATACTGCCTGTACTGATAAGTCATGGATATTTGCCATATATATTAACACACATTACAAATGTGTCTCACTGGTTGGCCACATAGGGGAGTAGAGCAGGAAAAATGAAAAACTCTGCATGAATATGGGGTCATCAGGACTGGAATGGGGAACCTGACTTAATCACCTACAGGGTACAGTCATAAATATGGTAGTTACTAAGAACCTGATCGTTCACGCACACACTTAATAATCATCAGCCTTTAACATAAACTGAGGTGTGTGCTACCGTTGAATGGTTTTTTTTACATCCTCACAACAGTAGCTACTAAAGAACACATTTGTGGGCGGAACCTGGATAGGACATATTATGTTAATTATGGTATTGGTGTAGTATACACATGTGAATGATGTATCTGAATGATATAATTATATAATTGAAGAGCAAATTTCCAAAACTTACTCTGTCCAAAAGCATTTTTTGCTTGTTTTGCCTATTGGAAAGGAATTCTTACAGAATTTTTTTTTTTGTTGTTGAAATTTTACAGTCATTTTTCAATGTCTGTTTCTAAAGTGAAACTCCTGCACATTTTAGTCTGAGCAAATTTGTTTAAAAAAATATAATGAAAACATTATTTGAGTAAATCAATATTCAATGTAACAAAATTATGTACAAGTTTATTATTTCTATCCTACTACATGACACAGCATAGAGTCAAAGACAGCTAACTGCATAACAATTGTAAACATGCTTCTGTCTACCAGTAAGTAAATACCACTCGCAACTGGACTGACTGAGTTTTGGATAATCGCCTAATCTAGTAACGTGTATTATGCAAGGACTGAGTGAGTCTTGGTTGGTTGTACTATTGCACATGTAAAAATATGTCAATAGTAGTGTTACCTAAAAAATCACAAAAAATGGATTGAGTGAGTTTTGGAAATTTGTTCTTCAATTCTAACATATAAGTAAAGTGCTTAGTGCAGTAATAACAGTAGAGTGAAGAGGCAAGAGGATGCAAGAATGCAGTGCAAGATGTAATTACAGTCAACATACATTGGGCTGAATGCTTTGTGTGTGTGTGTGCATATGTGTGGGCGTATGTGTGTGTGAAGATAAGCTCAGGATAGAACAGGAAGAGTCGCGTCTTCTTCCTGCCAGCCACAGGAAGCGTTGTTTAGACTGAAACAGAGTGAGATGAATGTCTGTCAGGGCGTGTGCATGTGTGTGTGTTTGTGGATTCGTTGCGGACTGTGTGTGCAGGTTTCTTTTTTTGTTTTTTTTTGGTGTGGGTCGAAGCATGTTGCATAGCAAAAAACAGTACTTTGCACTGTAGTGCATGTTTATAGATAACAGCATGTCATACAGTGTCAGAACCCACATACAAAAGTCTATTAGAGATCACTCAACGACTCCATGCGCTTTGGGGCGAGTGGTTTAGTCAAAGTCAAAGTGTGCTTTATTGTCATCTCAACACAGCTTGCCATGGTCGGTTGCCCCCTTCTTCACCTGGATGACAGGGTTAAACGCAAAGGACAAATTTCACACTGTTCACACCATGTCCTGTGCTGTGGTGTGTTCACGCGTGACAAATGGGTCACTTCACATAATATACAAGGCCAGTTAGCACTATGGGAACTGGTTAACATGAAGGGCCCATATCATAGAAGACTGAATTCTTCATGCTTTTATTTAATGATGGATTAAATGAAGTACGTAAGTGCTGTATGTCACTGTATTAAACGTGCATACCATCCACATATTGAAATTAGGTGACAAAAACTGAAAAAATTATGTGACAAAAATTTAATTCACTGGTTTTATGATGTCATGTCAATAACAAAAACCCATGTATGCAATGTAAGTGAACCTCGGGCAAAGAAATAAATGAAACGTAACTGTATCATATGGACCCTTTAATGCAAGCTTAATATAAGGTTAATTCAGAGCTGAATGTTAACTACAGTAGCTCGTGGCTACAGCATTTACATTTACAGCATTTAGCAGATGCTTTTATTCAAAGTGACTTCCATTCCCTAACTACAGGGGACAGTCTCTCTGGAGCAACTTGGGGTTAAGGGTCTTGCTCAGGGACCCAGTGGAGGTTTGCTGAAGGTAGGATTCGAACCCATGACCTCTTGATCGAGAGGCAAGTATCCTATCCACTAGGCCACCACCTAAAGATACCACATGTGATCAAAAGAAATCAATAAATGTGATCAAACTTAGATTTTAAGGATGTAAGTAAAGTGTCCATCTCTCATACTTGAACACACAGTAACGTGAAATTCTCCTCTGTATTTAACCCGTTCACCAAGTGAAGCACCGGGCAGCCAGGAACGCAGGATAAGGGGAGCAGTGTGTGGGGATGGTACCTTGCTCAAGGGTACCTCAGTGGGGCCACTAGCAGTCCTGCGATTCAAACCCACAACCTTCTGATTGCAGGGGCGACTCCCTAATCACTAGGCTAAACTGGATTTGACAAAAAGTGTTTTAAATGTTACACTGGTATCACTGATGTCGGTTTAAGATCTCACAAGTATAGCGACAAATAACGTGTTCGTATTTTCAGATTGAGGAACTTCAGATGAAGCTCCAGCATGCGGAAGCGGACCGCGAGCAGCTCCGAGCCGACCTACAGCAGGAGCGGGAGGCGCGGGAACACCTGGAGAGAGTGGTGAAGGAGCTCCAGGAGCAACTGTGGCCAAAAACCACAAGCAAGGAGAACACACACCCTACATCGACACCTTCACCTCCGACTCCACTGTCCGCCAAGGACTCCAGCAACTAAAACACTCCTTCTACTTAACAGCACCGCTACGAAAGATGACCACAGCATCCGATTTTGGAGGAAAGCCCCAGAACAAAAAGAACAGAGCACACTGAGAACTGTCCTATAACAAAAAAAATAAATAATAATAAAAATGTGTGTTACTGTTGAAAGCACTGAGCTACGTCTCCTCGTCAGAAAAAAAGAAGATATTAGTATGAAAAAACATAAAGAAGAAAAATCAGCACATTCTTGTGCCTGCAAAAAAGTGACAATAAAACTTTTAAGGACTTTAATGATAAGGTGAAATTCAAAAATTGCTTCTTTACAAACAAACAAAAGGAGAATCTTCCTTTTTTTTTATAAATAAGAGCGTCGGAGCATGCTGTCCAAGCCAGAGGAGAAACGCTCTTCAGTTCATCAGTGTGTGTTTTGTTGATGTTTGTTTTTCTCCTTTTTTTACTCTCAATCCTCCTGACTAAATCTGTTCACTATATTCACAGGTTCACTTTGTAATAAGCTATTTAAGACTGCATAAGTACAACAAAGATAACAAAAAAATGTTTTTTTTTTGTGTTCCATCGAAAAGCCTCAAACTTTTTCTAGGTGCATGAAAACAGGAGAGTGTTTCTTTATCTGCGTCTCACATGATGCTGGTTTAACTAAACCAATGTTAGTTATGGAGGAGTACAGCTTTTATCTCTGTCTCTCTCTCTCACTCTCACTCTCTCTCTTTATCTCTCTCTCTCTCTCTCTCTCTCTGTCTCTCTCTCACACACACACACACATACACTCACACAAACACACACACACAACAGTGAAAGAGTTTATGGGCAAAGGAAAAAGCTGTAATGTTGGAACTGAACACACACAGACACACACGCACACACACACTCATACACTTGCTTGACATCACAACCAAGAACTATCTGAGTCAAAAGGTTTACTCAGCAGTGAACTGTGTGTGTGTGTGTGTGTGTGTGTGTGTGTGTGTGTGTGTGTGTGTGTGTGTGTGTGGGGGGGCAGGTTACGCTTCACTGTGCTTTTCTATAAGTGGGATGCTAACAGTTAAGTTGTGGCCGTTTTTAGAAAAAATAACACTTTTCTTTTAGGGATGTGAGTGCTGATGTCATCAAAAATGACAAAAATTATTCCTTTTAAGTAAATTATATGTAAATATGAATGTTTTTCTTTCTTTCTCTCTATCTGTTTTTTTTTTTTTTACTTTTACGATAATAAATTGCACTTTGTCATAACAGAATACTGCTTCAACGCATTAGCCCCTCCCCCCTCCTCCTCCTGTAACTTTATTTCAGAGTTTAGCATCCACGAGTGTAGAAATGAAATAAGCGTTTTGTTTATTATATGCAACACAGTTACATGTAATGTAATCATATGTTTAAGGCTGAATATTGTAAATAACCATTCAACAAAAAAGGGGTCTGTATGCTTGCTCGCTGAAATGAATTTTTTTGGGGGGGCCTGTTTCTCCAGTCCGGTCCATTTGGAAATTCGCGTTTGACTTACTGGTTTTGTTGTCATGCTGTTAGCTATGAACTGACTACATTTCAATCTGGAATTCACTGGTTTACAGACTGCTATGAAGACAGAAATAGAGGATTACAGTCTTTACAAACGACTCTGAATGCTCTACGCTGTTGCAGCTCGGTCGAGAACTCGTATTTTTTTAACGAACGATTCAAAACCACAGTCAGAATGTACATCACATTTTGATGCGCCACTGCTTTTGGCCGTTATCGCAGTTGACGTTGATGTTTTCCCGTGTGGAGGTATTTTTCTTGCTTGTCTCATGTTCCTTTATTTTTTCAATAGCGAAACTTTGTTTTGTACGCATGAAATATGAAGAGAGAAAAAAAAGGTCATCTGCCATTCATATAACCATTATGGGGCATCAGTAGTAGTGTTTATATCTTTTTTTTTTATTTTTTTTTTTACTTTTTTGATTGTGTTATGCAATATACAGCAAAATGTGCAAAAATCTAAACAGAAAGAAAGAAAAAAAACCTCTCTGGACACAGATTTCAGAAAAGAAAAGGAAAAAAACAACAGCACACAGACACACACACAAAGACATACACACTTCAAAGTCTTAGGTTCAAAACTAAAATCAGACACAGTGTGCACATAATGCTGGCGAGCCTTAAGTGCCTGCAAGTGGGCGCTTGGTTTCCAGAATCGGAACCATGAGTGTGTAACCGTTTTGGGTTTTTTTTTTGTTTGTTTGTTTGTTCGTTTTGTTTTTTCATTCGCACTCTCACTTTTATCAGAATTGACTGGACCATCGTTGCAACAAGTGTGATGCCGTTTGTCAGTATTCCTTTAACGTTTTCTTCTTGTTTTCATAAATAAGTAATACATTTGCCTTGCAAAAAACGAATGCACCGTTTGCCACTGGCAATAACCCGAATTTGAATCTTATATTTGAATAGCTTTTTAGTGATTAGTAAGTATTCTTAAGATATTTCGAATATTTTTTTCTTCCTTTTTTAGGAATAAACTTAAAAGTTATATATTTAAAAAAAAACATAAAAAGAAGTCTTGGCTCATAGATATGGCCGAGCCTAAGATGCCCAAACGGCAGGTCTATGAATAATAATAAAGCCCAGCGTTTTAAATAAAAAAAATTTGTAAAAAAAAAAAAGAGCAAGAGGGTCTGTGTTTTTGCACAGACGATAATTTTCACTATGGGGTTGTTTTGTAGTTGTTTTTCACTCTGGTCAATATGTGTACTTTTACTTTGTCATTTTTTACAAAGGAAAAACAAAAGGGAGAGATTGTTCGTTTTGGTGCTCCCGAACAATGCTGAAATATTAATGGTGAAAAATGCTTATTTCTAAAGAAGAGCCATTCTTTTGCTAATCTGAGAGAATAAAACAAAGCAATAACAGAAGATATTATAGAGACGTAGTCAGTGTAAGAATTAAATATAGTCACAATGTAAATATGTATTTTTCCTTCAATTTACAGTATTGTACTATAATTGTATATTGTGTTTCCATTTTTTTCCCCCTTTTTATCATAAAAAAATATACCATAGCTGTCTTGTTTTCTGTTGAGTGCATTAGCTAACTAATTTCAATGCATTTGGCTCCACTTTCACCATGTGCACATTCTGTCCTGTTTGCTGTTTTTTGTGTGTTTTTTTTCCAATACTTTTTTATTTTCACGCTCATCAGTGTTGTGATACAGAAATATCATTTTTGGCTCTGGTTGAATCCAGATGTCTTTTTTTTCCCCCTCCGTTTAATATCCTGGTTCAGTTCTTCATCCCAGTCTCTCATCTTAGCCCTTCACTGCTGCTATAATGATATATTATAAACTTTTCAATTTTACAGCACACCTATTTTTATGCAAGAGGTAAAAGTATGCTTTCTTGTTTATTAATGCCGCAGATGCAGAATGACAAAAAGGATCCTGGCCTATTTATCCTGCGCCTCTCTCTGTCTCTCTTTCTCGCTCTCTCTCTCTCTCTCTCTCTCTCTCTCTCTTTCTCTCTCTTTCTGCATATAGACTGTAAGAAAAAGGACTCTGAGATTGCGTTTGAAACTTATGTACCGCAGTGACCGAATGTACAGTGTATAGATGCATAATCAGAAATAAAGTTGTTTGTCCAAAAGTTTTGAGTTAAGAGCTTTGATGCTTTTTTGATTTTTTTTTTCTTTGACTCCAGTGGGTTTTGAAAAACTAAGAATTTTACTCATAAAGATGCATGCATTTTTGCACCTCACCCTGTTTCAGCTAGGACACGCCTACACTCCCAGTCACTGGACTGCTGAGGAGGCTTTACTTCTTGTTTTTTGATTTTGCTATACACCCCACCTGTGTTGAGCATGCCATCATGACTTGTAACAGTCTGTTCATCAGTTTGTGTGTGAGTGTGTCTTTGCACTTGAGTCACCATAATGTTTATTGTTTCCTACCTTGCCTTTCCATCCTTGATGGCTCTGGAGCTTTCCTGCACCCATCAAGCCTTTGCGTCTGGTGGCGCAGGAACACCCCGCCTCTCCCTCCTGGAGTGCAACAGGGGTGACCCTGACCCCTGCCAGAGCTCTCTGCTGGCTTTTTGCCTTTACATCACCTATTACACAGGATATACTGACAAAAGATAGCCGCAGTAACGGCTGTCCAGGTGTGCCATGCACTGGGCCATGGCGATTTGGAAATAGGGCAGGGACTTTCCACCTCTGCAAGCTTTGTGCCCCGCTTCAGGGCAGTTTTTGACCACCCTGCACAAGGCCAAGCATGTAGGGACTGATTGCTCTGGCTGCAGCAGGGCTCCACCTCCTTCTTGGACTATGCCATTCACTTCTGTGTCCTAAGGATAGAGAGTGGATGGAAGAAGCCAGGCTTGCTTACTACCATCTGAGCAGGTCTCTGACAGAACCTCCAAACAGACATAACATGCCAGGATGCTGCTCTGTCACTGGACAGCATCATCGCTCTCACCATCTAGCTCATGGGTGTTGAATTCCAGTCCTGGAGAGCCATGGTCCAGCATGTTTTGGTGATTTCCCTGCTCAGAAACACCTGTTGCACCTCACCAGTTAATTGTCAGGTTTAGTTAATTTGTTTGAGGAGGAGAACCATCAAACTGGACACTGATCCTCCAGGACCGGAGTTTGACACCCCTGATCTAGCCGGATTGAAACTTGCAGGAGCAACAGCCCTGTCTGGCTACACAGCCACCTCCACTCCTGAGCCCACGCAGGGCAAGAGTCACCCATGCCACAGCCACTGAGCACACCTGCCATGTCTGGGACGGAGTATGTATCTACTTTGTCCTGTCTGCACTTGAGGTCATGTTCTCAGTTCTGTTCTGCTCATGGTCCTGGGGGCACGTTGTTTTGTTTCACTGTGTACTGTGTGTATGTGGTAGAAATGACAATAAAACCTACTTGACTTGACTTTACTGTGGAGAAGACTCAGGCCCAGCATCAACTAACTTAACTCCATCATGGGTAAATAGAAATATCTGCTCCCGCTGGACAGCTGTCAAACAGCTCCATGAGGCCAAAACTACACTTGCACAGCAGATTTAACCTGGTGCACTTGAGCAGATAAAGAATGGAAGACAGACCTTAGCAAGGGCTCAGGCCTGCATGATGTCTTACAGGGAGATATGGAGATAACTAACAATCAAACACCTTTGTGTACAGACTTAATCACCGTTGAACAGTTGTCAATGTATGGGAACAGAGTAGGTACAGTTAGAGTCAGTAGTGGAAGTTGTTGGAAGAGTTGTGAAGAGTCTCCAATCCACAGTAACAGGAACAACAGGAGCACCCTGAGACACTGACACTCCCCCCCCAACTCTGTCAACAAATGAGTGACAGCAAGGTGTGGTGGGATGATAGCACCATCACCCCACTACCGGTGCCCGAACGACCATTGACCCATGTAGCAGTGATTGGTTGATCAGGAGCTGAGTATTGATCTTTTAAAATTGATCATTTTCCCCATAGACGTGCCCTGGCCATTGTGACATCATCTCGCTCTGTGAGCTAGGCTGAGGCAGGCAGCCCCATGACCAGAGACAGAGCGCATCAGTCATTTGAGGTGTCAGTAGAATTTGTAGGTTTAGGTTAAAGTGCAATGTCTATATTTTAAAATTTATATTCCATCTGTTTTTTGAACCTGCTTCTTCTCTGATGCTGTGTAATGTATCGGAAAAATGACCACCTTAGACTTCACCCTGTTGTGCTTGTTTATCGAACAGATGAACAGGGGCAGTGTATTGACTGTTTACAAATTAGATTTTTGTGTTCAAGCCTTATTAAAACCTTTACTGTGTATTGGGAGAAACAGTATCGGAGTGAGCATTGTGATGTCATCTCACTCTACCGGGCCCAGGCAGAGCTGTTGAAAATGCTGCAGCGTGGAGAAGAAGTCACCAGCTAAACGCATGACTTCAGGAGAGATGAGCCCCATGACCAGAATGAGTCAAAAGTGTGTTAGTTTGAGAGTTTACCCAAGCAGTCGTTTTTTGTTCAAATAGACTTTTTCTCTGCTGTTTTAATCTTACTCGTGTTTTTTTCCCAACCATTGGAAAATATGGCTGTGTTTAGTTTAATGAATTAAATACAATTGTAACTGTTGTTTTGGTTATTAATTACGATCCGTTTGTGTTAGTCAGAGCGTTATGAAATGAGTTTCTACTCTGTCACATTCGCATCTTCGCTCCACCCATTTTCAGCCGACCTTAACCAAAAATGGTGTTTAAATAAATTCTCAGGAAACCCCCTCCACTTCTGTGGAGTGATTTGAGGTGTCACTAGAGTTTGTAGTTTCGATTCTGGTTCAAGGGCAAAAGTTTAGAACTCTACTCTTTGGTCAAAACTGCTGTCAACCCTCTCATTTTGAAGAAGTACTGGTATCCCTGTCTTTTTTTTTTTTTTACCAATGTTTTATGTGAAACCTCATCTGTTAAACCACAGCAACGATCTAGTAACACTGTAGCAACCACTTACATCATAGGAACCACCCAGAAACACCACAGCAACCACCAAGTAACAACCACTGTTACTACAGCAACATTTTTGGGTGCCTATATTTAGCCCTCAGTGCCTGTAATTTAATGAATGAAAAACGTTTGTAACTGTCAGTTTGGTTATTAATAAGCAAACAGTTCATTTGCAGAATGGGTTCAAATTAATCGTCTTCACCCACTTAAAGTGCACTTTTAACGTGGGTTGTATTAACCGTCCTGTCTGGTCTACTGGTTGACGTGTTGCACTGTGAGAATCAGAGTTTCACTACAGTAGTGAAAACAACCAGATCCCTTTAAATGTAACTTCACACAAAATATTATTAATCCTCCTGAGCCTGAAGACATGAAGATATGCTTTTAAGATAAACATTGATCTAAAAGTTATTTTTTTAAATATGTTCATCATTACATGTAGGGTCTTGTAAGGCCAAGTAGTCCAAAAAGGAAACATGTTTTTCATATTTTTCTCAATTTTACCATTAGCAACATTACATGTAAAAATTCAGAAGACACAGAAGTTCACATTCCATAGTTAATAAAATGACTATATTGTACTGCAGACATTATTTGCCCCATTTCCTATTACCACCAATGTAAATAAATCCAACTCAGTAAATCGACGATGCACCATTTCATTTCAAGACATTCTGAATAACATTTACATGTCGCCACTGAGTTACAAATAGAAACTGGAAAATCCATGCAGTTCCCCTTTGATGCCCAAGATGGTTAGGGATAAAATAAGACCACATTACCTCTGAATTTGCAAATAGATCCTAACTGTATAGATTTCTACATCTGTGCATTGGTTTAGTACAGTTCGTAATTAATGTGCCAATCATATTTTAGGGGGGAAAGTTTTGGCTTGTTCCTGAAGTGCTGCCCTACTGTCTAGTTTGTCAGTATAGATGCACTGTTGTTGGATTTAGAACATGCTGGAACACATAAAGAATGGTAGATTTAGAACATAATGGGCTTCTACACAATGTCAGAAATAAAACATGCTGGATCGCATAAAGTGTGGTAGAGATGGGAGACTCATGTAGTATTTTTAAATTCCTTCTGGGAATTGCTAGCAACATAGAACTTATACAATCACACTGGTTTAGTTTTTTTTTCAACTTCAGAATTTGACGCAATATGCTGAATATTTATTGCTGTTCAGAATTCTGAAACTTGCCTGGCAAAATACTAGATTTCATGCTCCCATGGCTCATTTCTTAAGAAAACATAATGAGATGGCAATCTGTAATATGTAGTCTTTCCCTATACAATGATATTACAGATTAGATTGTCCACTAGGCCCTAGAACAGTCTTTAAGTACCGAGGGTGTGTTCCTCTAACAAACTATGGGAATGTGTGTGTGTGTGTGTGTGTGTGTGTGTGTGTGTTTGTGTGTATTTGTGTTTGTAAGAGCAAGGAGAGGAGGGTTTGGCTTAAAGACAGGATCACTGGTAGTGCACCCGAAGGATAAAGACAGACTCTGCTGTAAGGTTTGCTGGTTTGATTGCTGGGTTGGATAGAAGTGCGGTAGCTGAGAATGAAAGGTCTCTAAAGGCTGGATAAGCAGGCTTCAGTTGTAGCCGTCAGACAGCATTTATAAACAAACCTATATACAGGATGGATACACCTACTCATAGGGGTTTTTCTTCTTGTCTGTGCAATAACACATATGGAATTACTCTGATCAGAAACACCTCGCAACACAACTGGCTCCAGTGCATTAAAGGGAATGCACAGTTCACTAATGAACTTTCAACAAGGCAGGATGATTGAGGTTTATCATTTTCTACCTCTAAAGTACTAAATGTAAATAACCTATTGAGACACATTTAAAAATAAAAATGGTTTAGGAATAAATTAATACATACATAGATGCAACTAGAGGGGGATGGTGGGAACAGCTTTATTTAATAACTTTCGATACACTTGGGACACGTGGTCAATACATAGGCAGGCAAGTAAATGCAGGCATAATCCATAATATATTAAAAAATGAAAAAAACACAAGACGCAAAGGTCAAGATACAATATAGAAAACAAGAACATGGAAAATGCTCAGTAATGCATCGGAAGTAAGCACAAACAACAGGGTATACATTCAAGAGGGAATGGGTCCAGAAACAAGACACAGAGGCAGGTGATAATGTGCTTGCAGAACCAGGGTAGAACTGGTAGAGTCTATGGGTGTCTAATACGTGCTCTTCTCTGGATTTCCGTCATCAGTCGTTTTTGTACTCCTCATTCAGCGAACGGTTATTTTTATTATCGATGCAATCACACTACCATTCTGTTTGTTGCTTTATTGTTACTCTTATTATTGGTGAATTTTGAGGATGCTTCTCCTCTTACAGTTTTGAAATATTGGCATGTTTGCAAAGTCAAAAGGTCCATTGATATCCGTGGTTGTGCACTTGTATATAACTTTGTGATCTGTTAATCAGGGCCCACAAGTATTTTGATTCAGAGTATTGATTGTTTAAAAAATTGGCTTCTGTGCTTGAGTCCCGTCTCTAATACATGAGGAGAGATAGAGAACGGTCAAGTCGCCTTTAAAATGTGTATCAGAAAGAGAGTCTGTCATGTCAAAAAAGACAAAAAGCTGAAAATTAAAACGTGAAGGAGAAAACAAGGAGCAAAACAAACAGCAGACTCATAAACGGACTTCAAGACACTAAAGCTAACAACCATTATAAAAAAAGAGCCGTCTCACTGTTTGTTGTGGTTTAATTAAAACTAATCAGTACGTGAATGTAGCTACATGGACTTTCAGCCGTATTTAATCATAAATGGCTTTGTAAGAGCCAAGGCATTCGCGCCCCCTCTGTGGTACAGCGGTCAGGCACTGGCCTCTGAATCAGACAGATAGAAAGATAGATAGACAGATGCTTTATTGTCATTGTGACAGATGATCAGATGATCGTAGTTTGAATCCACGGTGCGAGAAGAATCCACGGTGAATCCACGGTGTTTTTTTTGTTAAACCAAACACTGGATTTATAGCAACCACATTATCACACTCTTGCACATCTCGCAGAAATGCATCTAGTAATTCTAGTTCTTTTTATAGCTGAAATTTGGCCAGTTTCCAATGTCAAAACGTCTGTAAATATCTGGTGTTGTGCGTTTGCGTACAACTTTGTGATCAGTTGATCAGGGTTCTGAGTATTGATTGTTTAAAAAACAGTGACAGTGAGCTTTAGTATCTTGAAGTCTGCTGTGTGTTTTGCGCCACGTTTGTTTCTCCATGTTTGCGTTTTCTCTTTCCAGCCTCCTTAGGTGTGACATCACAGACTCTGTCCTTACCCATAAATGGTTTGGTAAGAGCCGGGCAGTAAATCAATGCAAACTTTTTTTTGTCCATAAAACCAAAGTGTGGGAGTTTCCAAACAACGGTTTTGTAGCAACCATGCAATCACACTTTGCATGGAAAGTTTCATTAAAATTTTAATTAACACATATTATTAATGAAACAAGTACAAGAATTTGGTGTATTATATATTATTTCATTGTAAATATCATGCAGGTAAAAATGCAGGATCTCAGGCCTTGAGTCAAGACCATGCTGTGAGCTGTGATTTCAGGAAGAAAGCTGCTCTTCCAAAGGCATATTGAGCAAACAGCATCCTTGGGAGTCTAAACTTACTGGATCTCAAGAACTGGAGTCTGTACTTTTGAGAAATGTCACGTGTTGACTCCCAGTGGGAGAACAGACATCAGCTTTACTATTTATTTGCTTAAATAAGACTGCTAGTGGCGCCACTGAGGTACCCTTGAGTATGGTACTGTCCTTACACGCTGCTCCCCAGGCGCTGTGTTCCTGGCTGCCCTCTGCTTCACTTGGTGAACAGGAAGAAGGAAGAGGAAGAATTTCGTGCTGTTTCTGTGTGCTGTCGTGTGTTCGTGTATAACAGAATGGTCACTTTACGCATTTAAACTTTACAATCATTTAAGAATGAGCCTTTGAATCAGATTGTCTTCATGATTATTCCACATTTCTTTCCTATAATTCAATTCTTTGCTGCTGCTGTTGTTGTACTTCTACTGAAGCTTTTTTACTTTTTCTTTGCAGTGAAAAACTTTTACATTCACTGCAATACTATTACTGTACATGGACATTCCACACCAGTGTTTTCTGTTCATGGTGACCCAAAGTCCTGCACCAGCCCAGCTCACTAAGACTGCCTACTCCACTGATGGGCATCAGGTGTTAAATTAAGAAACACTTCTGTCGTGCGCTGGGTTACAAAAAGCAGGATTAAGAAACATTGCTCTACACTCCCCTGTAAATAATTCAGCGCTATCTGTACTCACAGAACAGGATGCTGATGCATTCAAGTTCATTGAGAGAAGTTCTACCAAAATGAGCCTGACTCAGAGGTGAAGAATGTTCTGCATCTAACAAGTTCAAACAATCTTTAAATAATGGTTCAGGAAGCTCTCTACCACTCATTCGCCCCCGAGCGCAGTATCAGACCTGCTTTTGTGTCTGCCATGCATGAATACACAATCTTTTCTCTTATGTGGCATTAACATTACCCTTTTGCGACTCAACTGTTCTTTTAAATTAACAAATTATGCAAGAGATGCGCTGAAATAGGTGACTTTCAGGTCTGTTTCATGTAGAGGAGCTGAAGAAAGTGGCTAGTTGGGGTTTTGTGGTGCACTGGTGTGTGTGTGTGTGTGTGTGTGTGTGTGTGTGTGTGTGTGTGTGTGTGTGTGTGTGTGTGTGTTGCGTAATGCAGCGCAATGCCAAACATTAGTCTTTACTGTGGGGGCTGAGAGAAAGAAAGAAATAAAGCACGCAACATGAGCTGCACCTTTACAGCAGACAGAGAGAGAGAGAGAGACAGAGGGAGAAAGTGGGGAGAGACGGAGAAAAAGGAGAGAGGTAGAGAGCAAAAAGGGAGAGAGAGAGAAAGAGAGAGAGAGAGAGAGATAGAGAGAGACAGAGGGAGAAAGTGGGGAGAGACAGAGAATAAGGAGAGAGGTAGAGAGCAAAAAGGGAGAGAGAGAGAGAAAGAGAGAGACAGAGGGAGAAAGTGGGATGAGACAGAGAAAAAGGAGAGATGTAGAGAGCAAAAAGGGAGAGAGAGAGAAAGAGAGAGAGAGACACACAGAGACAGAGGGAGAATGTGGGGAGAGACAGAGAAAAAGGAGAGATGTGGAGGGCAAAAAGGGAGAGAGAGAGAGAGAGCGAGCGAGGCAGACTGTGAGGGAGAGAGTGAAGCTGAATGGTTGAATGGTCGGTGGGAGAATAGTATGAAGGGGGAAATGGATGAGATGCATGTATAAAGCTGTAGGAGCCTTTTAAAATATAAATCAAAACACACACACACACTCTCTCAGCAACCCCACTATTCTAACAAAAAATCAGAATTCATACAGAAATGTGTCTTATCTTGTGTTACACTTTCTAACTCATTCCCTCGTTTCTCATAAGCATCCAAAATACACACTGATACATACTGTTTAACATATAAAACCATAACTTTCTCTCCTCCTTATTCATCCCTTCATCCCCCTCTTCCTCCTCATCCTCTGTCAGAATGAAGCAACTGGACTCATGTATAAAGCAGAGAAAAGAGAAATGGGCAAAACTGGTGCTGTGCATTTATGCATTATGGATGCTCACTCAGGGAGAAGAAACAAAGTGATGCCGTCTTTTTCTTTTTGTTTCCCCTTTTTCTTTTTGCTTTTACTCTCTCTTTTTTCTCTTGAATTAATATTGGAATAAGAAGCCGTCTTTTGCTTCAGTCCATGTCATTCTCTATTTGGACTTCCAGTTTGTAACTGTCTGCATTCAGAAAAAGCATTAGTCTTTTATACAGCGTTCAGCACTCCAGTACAGCAGTGCTAGCAGTGCTCCAGTACAGTCCAAAGCCAGATATGACCAGCTCTAAAACTGTACTGCAGTTTTAAAATATCTAAAATAGCATGTCATGTCATCCTAAACATAGCAAATACACTGACATTTGCCAAAAAACCCCCAAAAGGAACTTACTAGAGAAAATACATAGAAAATAGACACTGGTAGCCTAGTTCATACAGAAGCCTAGTGGTTAGGGCGTTCACCATGCGATCAGGGAGTTCCCAAGACTGCTAAGCACCTCTGAGGTACCCTGAGCAAGGTACTGTCTCCACATGCTGCTCCGCGGGTTCTGTGTTCCTGGATGCCCACTGTTTCACTTGATGAATTTCATGCTGTTCACACTGTGTTCACGAAATGGTTACTTTCACTAATGTTTAGCTTATTAAGCTACAAAAATCCAAGACAGGAAAATGTCTTGGTTTTTTGTAGCTTAATAAAAAAAATTTCTTTTAAAAATTATAATATATATA
>JBBJLS010013267.1:0-15690 GCA_037577275.1 Bryconaethiops microstoma
TCTTGCCTTCAGTTATTCATATATATATATATATATATATATATATATATGAGAGAGAGAGAGAGAGAGAGAGAGAGAGAGAGAGAGAGAGAGATACATTTATATATATTTAGTTATTTGTTGTGATCCATTTTCTCAGATTACTTACTACGAGAGCCAGACCTGTACTGGCACTGTACTGGCATTGCATTTTCTGAAGACTCAAAGAGTACAGCACAATTTGGTACCTTTAATGCATCACACGAGTTATAATTGTACTGCCATGGTTGCACAGTTGATTACTGTCTCAGAATGCATGGAGTTCACCACAAGCACAATAAGATGCCTACAACATATGTACAAGAGGCATAAAAGGTAATGTTGACCATGCATAACAGTTCATTGTGTCATGGTGATTAAAAAATGTGAAAGTGCAAATCATGGCGATGCGATGAACAGAAAGAAAAAGCATTCTGTTCATTTTATCACCTGATACAGTTGCACTGTTTGAACACCAAAGTTTGCAATTAGCACCAATCAGCAACTTCAGCATTGTCCTGACTCTCTGCTCTTGAGTTATTAATAAGCTGTGTGACAAATTGATCATGGCTATCAATTTTCTTTACATATATTGCAGGAACACTGTATGCTGAACCAAAGTTTATTAACCCAAATATCTTGTCTTTTGTTTTTGCTGCTTATATTTTGTGACATATACTGCAGTGATTTCTACTTCATTAAACATCCTACTGAGTTTTTGTGGGACCCCAGCTCCTACTAGGCTTTACCGGCACTAACAGGATTAACCAATAAATTACCTGATCTTTTTTATTAATTGAAAGTCAGAGACTTGTCCAGACAGGCTAATTAATTATGGTAGTGCTACCACACTCACAGTTTGTGACACACTTCAATTGGCATGGGGGCAGGGTTAGGTGCAAGCAATGAATGACATAGCCACCCAGAGAAAGCTTAGTAAAATAATTCAGTGTTAATTACGTTTCTGAGAATATGTGACTTATAATTTTAGCATGGTGAATTTATTTACTGCTGTTATTTTAGAATTTTTTTAAATAATCTCTTATTCTACCTAATCATTTTTATAATATAAACCCTAAATATGCCCTCAAAATACTTCATTTTAAAATCAGCTTAATACATTCCTCTTAAAGGTAAACCCAGCTTAATACACTAGCCTAAAGGTAAACCCATATCCGTACTGTACAGTTTACACTGAACTGCTGTCTCTTGCAGTGCTAGAATGTAAAATACCGATATTACCCCTATGTAGACTGTACAGTAATTCATGCACACAAATTTTCATTGGTATGCGCTGTCATTTTCTTTGGTATAAGCAGGGTAAATACAGTAATAAATTAATGTAATTTACAGTAATACAAATACAGGGCTTTAAGAAGAACAAACCGAAAAACACGAGAACACTCAGAGAAACACTCAGGACACTCCACGCATGATGCATCACAGAGCAGCAGCCAATCAGCAGCAAGGAGAAATAAATAACGTTCTCATATTGGCTGGTTTCAAACCTCCTGCCCCTGAGTACAGCGGTATTTCACCATCCCAAGACGTGTTCTTTGTGTTTCACCATCCCAAGACGTGTTCTTTGGTTAAATGGAAATGTAGCTGAATTTACATTATGTTACAATTTAATAAATAATAGTTTTCTTAATATAGCACTAAAATGCATGAAAAAATATATATTGCCACAAAAAAAGCTGTGATGTCTGGGCCTCATTTGCCATGACCCCTTGTCCTCGTGCTGGATTGTTTATGTTTGGGTGCCCAAACAAAAAAAAGCAAAAAAAAATGCGGAGGGTATCTGTAGTTTTCATGCATGTACAGGGCTTTCCGCAAACAATTAGTTAAATCCGCTATAGACCAAACTCGCGACTGCTGGGGTTTACTGTACTTTAGAGAAAAAGCTCTCCTGCTGTAGCATATGGGCCCTGTTCCCTAATCCATCTCAGCTGCTGACCAAATCCACCAATTTGCATCTCCAGTGAATATTGGACAGGCCTAAATCTACGCAGCACTACACTGCAACTGACTTGTGGCCTTCTTGGACCAGTAACCCTTGGCAGTGTCACAGAGCTGAGCCACCTATCCTATGTGCATATCACATGACATGAGGCAATTATCTTGTGGCTAGGTGAATGGTGCTAGTTAGTACTGATCATTTGCAGTATTTACAATAGTTTTGAAAAATCAGAATATTGTGGGAAAAATACATCTGCACTACAGACCACAAAATATAAGTCATGATATTTTATCTCTGTGACAATTGTCATTTAGTGACAAAGCAAAGCAAGAAACCAATCTCTACTGACAGTCCAATCGTCATGCTGGGGCTTGGCTCACCCAGGCAGAAGGCACAAACGCAGACTTGCATTTCTCTTTCTTTATTCCAAAAAGCAGGGAAAACAAAGGGCATGATGGCAAAAACATGAGCACAAGAAGCCTGAACGAAAACCAAACCTTAAGAGTAGTGCGAGGGTGAACGGACAAAGAACTAATACAAAAACAGGCTTATATACCCAAACACAAAACATAAAACAGCTGATAAAGATTTGGTCTCATCCCTGGCAGCTGAGCCGCCTCACTGCCAGAGATGAGACCACACCACCAGTCAACATAAAAGTAATTTTTGTCCTGGGCAGCAGCAGCCCCTAGTGGCCGCTGACAGGGGGTGTGACACCAGTATCCTCAATATCATAAATACAACATGCCCCACACGACCCTTATTACTGATCGTTGTCATAATTTTCTTTCCTTTCACAGCAATAAAATCCAGCAATAAGCCAATAGCAGCACCCCGGAGGACCATGGTAGTTGAAAAAGTCATTGAAAATATCCCTCAGACTTAGAAACTGAGTGGCTGTCTAAACTCCTCTTAATGGCCATAGAAAGGGAAATGGTAATTGACAAGGAAGAGGTTCTCAAGATTTTTACTGAAATGCCACTCAATAGGAGGATTCTCCTTACAGTCTCCATACAGTCTGTGTGATTTTTTTTTGGGGGGGGTGCCCTTTTTTCAAGTCTGAGCAATGACCCCTTAAAATTCCTGTGCACACCCCTGCAGTGAACATACATTTGAATTGTATTTATATCAACTCAGTGTAGCCAGTAGAATTTACAGTAGAAGGCATGTGATATGCTTCAGTCTACTGTCAGTTATCTTCGGCTGTCTTAAGACAAAAGTTCTTTAAAAAAGAACAGGGAACCTGTTGACTCTCTTATAATATACTGTAAGTAAATGGGCAGTTGCTTAGGCACCTTGGTAAGATGACAAGCTATCTTGTATTGTATTACTTACAGGGAAATAGGTCAGAGTTATTGTCCATGGTAAAGTAACTGTATGCTATGGATACTACAGAAAGAGGACAATTAGAAAAACCTGGAGTATTCACATAGACAGCAGTTGAGAGGGCAGTCTTTAAAAAGTAATATTTTTACAAAAATTTAAAAAATGAGACTCTATGTGGCATACCATGTTGGCCGGCATAGTAGGCCTGTGTTACTCAAGGTGTACTATGCCCCCAGCATACACCATGTTACATAAAGTGGAGAGTTAAAATTATAATTTAGCCTATATGATATATTATGGCCCCACGGTGGTGCAGTGGGTAACGCTGTGCCTTACACTTCCAGGGTTGGGGGTTTGTATCTGGGTCCTGGCCATGTGGGTGCGGAGTTAGTATGTTCTCCTCGTGGTGGTGTGGGTTTCCTTTGGGGTTTCTGGTTTCTCCCACAGTCAAAACACATGCGTGTCAAGTGAACTGGAGTTTCTAAATTGATCATAGGTTTGAGTGAATGGTTTGTGTGTGTGTGTGCTCTGAGGTGGGCTGGCTACCTGCGCAGGGTGAGTCCTTGCCCCATGCCCGTTGGGCTTGGGATGGGCCCCAGGACCCTAGTAAGGATTAAGTGGTTGCAGAAAATGAATGAGTGAATGAATGAATGATATATTCAACTATATTTGGTCTGTGTCTGAATTTGCTTAGATTAACATTTTGCAGTTGTATCTTCATATTGCTATATTGTAGCCTACTGATAACAACAGGCTAAGCTAACAGCATCAAAGTAATTAATTGCCCATATACTACCAAAAACATTTACTACACACATACTATTCTGCACTGAAAAAATGTTCATTGTACATTAAAAAAAGGCAACATTTTTTTGCAACATCCCATATGTTGCAAAGAAAACATAGGGTCCCTCAATAAGCCTATCTAGATAATTATAAGAAAAATTTTGGTGGTGTTCACTTGAAGCAGTAAGGCTCTATGAAAGAGTCTATGACAGGGAGATACAAAGTTGATTTGCTATTATGTGTCTCCTCCTGTTATCTTTACTGGAACTGAATAATACATATCCTAAGTCAGGTACTTCCTTCTACTGCAGTAGAGGAGTTTGTGTGTCCACAAGTGCCCGAAGTAATGGGAAGCAAAACAAACAGCTCTACTCTGTAGCCCTTGTCTCATATTTTCCTGTCATCAGATTTACCAATTACAAAATGAAAGGAAGGTTTAAGAGCTACCAATGAGTGCCTGAGGTAACCAAGGTTCACACCTTCATAAAGGTGTAATTGCCCTTGACACTGTATTGCTTTGAATTGTTTGTGAGAGCTGGGAATGGGTTGTATTCATAGACCCAACTTAAACCATGGGCTAAAGATTGTTTTTTATGTTATTCAATAGTCAAACTTAACTGAGGTAAAGCTAACATCAACCCTTGCCTCCTAATTTATACATATTTTTACTCAAATATGTTCTTGGTTTGATTTCATACTCAGAGATGCTTCATCATATTCATGAAAATTTAAGGTCTCTTATGAGCATCCAGATGGCAAATCAAATTTTGATTGTTCTTCTCTTTATGCAGATATCACATGACACACAGCCTGCTGTGTGTTGGATCATACCAAAATGCATTTGCTCAATGCACACTTCTGAAAGTATTTACAGCTTTGCGTTTCTGGTGCTTTCATAGTGACTCAGTTATTTCAACCACAACCCATTTATGCCATCAAAGCACATCCATTCAAAGTCTGTATGCAAGAAGTTGTTAGCTGAATGCATTTGCACTAACTGTACTGGTAATCCAGTACACATTATAAGGTTCTGCTATTATAGATTAAACCTTTTTCTTTTTCTATACATTATTTTTTAAGAAGATACATTTTTGAATATAGCGGAAAGGCATGATTGAAGGTGCCTGATGTGTTTCTGAATTATATAGTTAATTAAGAGAATGTGTGGGTCCATAATACTTTTTTGGATGTAAAACTTGATCTCTATGTAAGGTTGATCACCAATATTTATTATTTTTCCCCAATAAAAGTTTTAAAATTCACCATTAACAAAACAATTCAAGTGCAATAAAAAGACAATAGCAGTGTATTAGGTGTATTAAAGTTAGGGTGCAGGACTCAGATCCAAATAAGCTGTCCTCACCAAGTGCATTAGCCAGTCTTCCTCGAGCTCACAGAATAATTTATTTTCATTATCCTAATCACAAGATCAATACAATAGCAAATAGCAACCATTCATCTTTCCAGAAAATAAATGGCACCACTAGTGAACACTGCATAAGCAGCAGTTTGCTGCAATACATAACAGAATTAAATGTGCATAATGACGAATGATTAAAAACAGCCTGATGGGCAGAGAGAAAAGAAATTGATGTTTCTTTGTTGACTGAAAAATGGGGAGCCTTCACTCTAGGGAAGCTTTGGCATTTGTTAGACACAAGGCTAGGGTGTTTACAGAGAACTGATTGGCAGATAGCAATCCATCATGACTCTTGGTCTCGTCTGAACTGGGAGTCAGTCCCACTCCTCTAGACACAGTGTCTTCTGTTGTGTACAAAGTCTGTCTATACAGCATCATATCTGCAGTAAAAGAGGGTATGCTATAGCTATTTGTCTGCAGGTTTTACAATAGGACACAGTAGTCATGTATCATTGGTCAAAATCATTTCAGTTCAATACAGTTTTATCTATGCAACACTTTTTACAACTGATGTTATCACAAAGCAGATTCAGGGTCAGACCCCAGTGGTATGAAAAAAATCTCAAAGAGCATGAGAAAGAAACTGCAACATAACTGAGGCTAAAAGAATAACCCGTCCCTGAATCTGGATAAAAATATTAAAAAATAAAAAGTGCTTAAGTAATTGCAAAACAACAGTTCTGCAGCTGAACTACTTGACAGATGCTGTTCTTCTCTTTTTAATGAACTATTGATTTAAAAATTGGAAAACCTCACAAAGCAATACCAGCACATAGCAACAGCCAGTAATGAAATATAGTGAAATTAAAAAAAAAGGAATTATTAACTAAATGTAAAGTAGATTACTTTCCTGACAAACATCATGGAGTGGAAGTAAAGGTATTTTGGTAATCCAAAATGTTACCTGAGTACATGTAATTGAGTATGTGTAAATAGTTACAAAATCAGGTTTGCAATAAATACAATACAAATATGTATATGAAAATGTCTGCTTTTACTCCTTTAACCCTAAAAGCCTGTATGCGAGTCCACATTTCTATTTGTTACTCTTATAATGTAACTTGCTCACGAGATTCAAAGGAAAAAAAATGGAAAATGTCATAGTATTGTCATAAAAATAAAAGGTTATGGCTCTACTCTGTGGTTAAAGGACAAACCTTTCATTGAGAAACTTTTGGTGGAGGTTTCTACTGCTGCATTACTGAATATTTTTTGGCTTGGAGGTACTCTTCTAGTATAGAATGGGTACAGAACATTACATGTAGATTCTTTAAATACGTTCTTCACATTAACAAACTTATTTATAAAAATTATTCTTTAAGGAAATGTCCATTAAAATATTCAGTGGCAAAAGTCAATAGAATGTCATAGAGGAAACAAAGGAGGCACTTCTTATCACTCCAAAGAACCCTTTGTTGGCACCATAATTAAGTGTGTATTAACTGATATTATTAAAGTCTTAATATTAATATCTGGATGATGTGTCTAATTTTCAAGGGGTTAATAAGAATACTCACTAGGGCTGAATATGTTTGGTGATCAATGTTTTCAAATATCCTTTCTGAAGACACGCAGTTGGCTATCTGTTGTGACAGTCTTGGAACTGGTCCACAAAGAAAACATATGCTGTCTTAAAAATGTCAGCCTGAACCCATGTGCAGGAGCCACTGAGGAAAAATTGTAGTGAAATGCTCTTGAAAAGATTACAAAACTTCCTCAAGTCCACAAAAACTTTATAACAATGCTGTTTCAGAAGAATAGTCCAGAAATACACCTTGTAAAAAATGACCGATACTGTGCACACATAAAAGTGCTGTGTTAAGAGGTTTTGCAACACTTTCTTTAACCCACTAAATATCTTTCACTGCCTTCTGGTTTAACATCCCATCTTCTTTTTGAAGAAACAATGTTTGGGTCACTGGGGTCACTGTGTTTTTTAGCTTTGTTGTGTAGTTTATTTTTAGCTTTTTTGACTAAGCTAAAAAGAACATTTACTATGTCTGAGAGCAAAGGTGTTTATGAATGCTTTCTCACTAGTCATTCAATAAGGGTATGATTTTGCCATTGCTCAGCATGAAGTTGCTTGCTCTGAAAAATTACGGGCTATATGATAAAATGCCTTATAACCTCTTTTCTTTCCCTAAACAACTTTTCAAGTGTATCGAAGTATGGGTTTATTTTTTGTGAAAAAGTTAGTGTGAAGAACCTTTAAAAGTATACTTTAAAAGTTCCACTTATGCTACTTGTGTACAAAACTCAGTGTTATTCACTTCACCTGTCAGTGCTTTTAATGTAATCTCCAATTGGTGTATCTTGTTTCCATGTTTCTTTGTCAGGTCTGATTTGTTTGTGGTCGTTGTTGGTTTCCTTGAGTCTAGATTTTCAGTTTATGTCTTGTTCCTTCAAGTCTTAGATGTTCCTCATCTGCCTTGGCTTGACTTAGTTCTTAGCATGTTAACTGGTAGTCTTAATTGTGGTATTATGTTCTTTGCTTATTGCCATATACTGTGGCCTTTGACTTATATTGGTTGTTTGCTATCTTTGCTTATATTCTTGTTTAACATTTGCAATTACCATTAGCAAACAGCATTAGCATAACATTCGGCCTAAACATTAGCTTTGCAAACTAATCTTCTGCTATCATCTTCCTGTTGTTTAGGCTAATTTAGGCTAGCTTAGGCTAGCTCTCTCTCTGCTTACTTCCAGACTCAGTATTAGTGTGTCTGTTTTTTCTATTATGCTCTGTTTTGTATAATTATTTTCAGTTTAATAAAATTAACTTGCTCTTACATCCACCTACCTCTTAGCCTTCACAAGTTGTGGCACATCCAAGTTGAAAACCATTTATGCACCTGTCAATCGGAACCGGAAGTGACGTCACGATGTTGGTATATAAGCAGGAAGTAAGCTCCTTTAGGAGTGTTCTTATACTAACCGCGTGGGTTACCAGCTCTTTTTTTTTTTTTTTTTTTGGTCGTGTCCAGCAACTTAGCAAGCAGAATGTGAAGCTGGGTGCCATGATGTGCCAGACACCTTTGATTTGCCAAGGCAGGCATGACAGTATAAACCCCTCTTGTTATCTGAACTTCCAATTTTATTTATACAGATAGAAAGAAGTTTGAAGTGAACAGGTCGGAGATCCAAATGAAAACTGCTGACACAGTGCAATTGTTCTGAAGGCTGCATCTGAGAAGAAAACAAAAAAAACAAAAGACAAGACCCAGCCACACAAACACAGAACAAGATACAAAGCAACGGCAACACTGTACGAGCGCAGAAACAACATACATGTGGTTCTGAGTAATTTTTGATTATGTATACAGTATTCCTATACCTGCGTGCGTGTGTGTATGTGTGCGCATGCATGAATGTATATGTGTGTGTGTCTGTGCGTCTGTAATATCTTTTTGAAACACCCAGGCTATTCACATGACCTGACCCCCTCCTACACAAACACATCCTGTTTCCTTTCTGGTCGGCTTCATTTAAGACAGGAAGATTTTGTATAACTGCAAAAACCTGTAATTTCATGTAGGCCTCTAGCGAAATTTCCTTTTTAAATCCACAGATTGGAAATGCCATCGTGGCCAAAGTCGCCAAACCAGCCATCTCTCTGGTGGCATGTGACGAGTCCTACGGCTGCCTTAAAGGAAACACATGCTGCAATACCTCTTGAGTCAAACCATCATGCTGCCCGTTCCCTCATGTAACACATGGTCTTCACATTACATGTATTTTCATATGAACTCATACACAAATGTGCTCCATAGAACCTTTTATACACTTTTATTTTTGAAAATGCAGGATCTGGTTTGGCCTCACTGCCCTGTTGTGCACTTTGTTTGATTGGCTCCCTCTGTTTTGTTGCAGGGAATGTGCTGTGGTGATGGAAGCCACTACTGCAATGGAGGTGACGAATGGACCTGTGGGTCCGGAACAACCTGTCTAAAGGCCGATTCTTCAGGGAGCTTTTAAACTGGACAATTAGCAACTCGCTGCCATTGCTTGTTATGTTAAATGGAATTTTCAACAGAAAGTCAACAAAACGCCTCATTTCATCTGAGACGTTTGCATACAATTTACTATTTATTGAACAACAGTGGCCCCAGATTAGAACCCTAAGACACTCCAGCTTTAACAATGAGCTTTTCCGATATGTTGCAACAATTGCTAAGTTGGACAAGCTCGATAGAATACTTTGATCCCATTAAAAATAACAAGAAATTGTAGCACAGCTTTTGTATGTGTGTATATTTTGGTTTAGAGGATCAGGAGTAAAGTTTTTAGGTGTCAGCCAATGTCTTTTGTATGGTTGGCATGAAGGTGGATTCGGCCTCCGGAGCCACTGTTAGCGGTACTTTGAACGGCTGCCATTGTTGTTCCTTAGGTCTGAACTACCTGTCTCTTTCTGTCTAACATCAATACAATAGCATTTATGGAAAATAATAATGCATGAAAAATGAATAATTAGATCTAATAAGAACAAAACCATAATCTCTTACGCAACACAGACAGCTGCAGTAAAGCCCTCAGAGAAACCACAGACTGAATGTATCACCTGGGCTGAAGTCACAACACCCTCCATCCCTCTGGTGAAGTGTAACGATACCTACAACCGCATACTGCAAGGAAACACATGCTGCAAGACGTCTTCAGGCAGACCATCGTGCTGCTCATTCTCTATGGTAACACATGGTCTTCACATTATATCCATTTTCATCCAAACTCATGCATGGATGTGTTCCATAGAACCTTTTTTACACATTTAATTAGAGAATGCAGGATCTGGTTGGGCCCTACTGTCCTGCGGCCTGTTACGCACTGTGTTTGATTGGCTCCCTCTGTTTTGTTCCAGGGAATGTGCTGTGGTGATGGAAGCTACTGCTGCAAAGCAGGTGACGGATGGACCTATGGGCCCAACGACACCTGTCTATGGATCAGTTCGCATTTCACCCCTTTCCTACAGTCAGTGAACTTCTTTTCACACAAAATGGCAGTAAATTCAGCTTTGATGGCCCTCAGTCAGACTAGACAATTAGCAGCTTACTGCCATTGCTCGTTACACTGAAAGGGATTTTCAACAAAAAATCAACAGAACACCACATTTGACTCAGGACTATTGCATACAGTTTAATATTTGCTGAACAACAGCAGCGCTAGAATAAAGTCTTGAGGCACACTAGCTTTAATAATGAGATTCTCAGGACAAAAACCATCAAGCACGCTGTGATAATTCCTCCAGGACTGTAGTTGACACAGGGACTGGCTCCTGAATTCCCAAACAAAAGCTTGCTGAAAGAACTGTTCAATTGAAGTATCAAGAGCTATATCAGTAAGGAGAATGTATTAGTTGTTTAGTTATTTAGTAGTGATTTAACAGTCTAAATTTATCTTATCATCTTCTGCTTTAAATGAACTGCGCTCATTTGTGTAATGTCCACACATTCATTTTCCTGCATGAAAACTGTTCATATATGGTTTAGTTCATTAAGTGAAGGCACTGACAACTATGACCACATGCCATGTAGCCATGTAGGTCAGTTCACTCACTATGAACTCAACATGCTACTCTTTCTGTTCGCTTAAAAGTCGGAAGGATCTTAATTGACCAGTGACGCACTGTCCCTTTGGATGTGAGTATACTATTTCTTTACTCAACCATGGTTGCTTTTGTTGAATAAATTGGTGGTGTTTCACAATGCTCTCAGCTTGACCAGTAGAAATTGTTAAATCAGTAAAAATTCTTGTTACAATATTACATTATGGAAACCAGTAGAAATTGAACTGATGTGTATGTTACATATACACATTCACAAAGTGAAAACCAGATGTGACGTGTTACTTGAAAGGCTGTATTTATATCTCTTCTGGTTTATTTCTGATGCTTCTTCAGCTCTGGCTTCATCATTCTGCTGCACCTAGACGTTCCTGGCAAACAGCGAAGATGTTACCATGGATTCTGTCCAATATTTACATATATATGTACCTTTTAACTTTAATTGGAAATAAGCCAATGTCCTTTGCTATTTCCTACAGCTCAGCTTGGTTGTTTGTGGGCAGGAGTTTTCCCCCCTGACCCTTTCAAATCCAGTGTGTAAAAGATATTTCAATAAATGCACTAAAAACCACTCCTGTTTGTGTCCTTTTTAGACTGTGATTAATCTTTTTTGTGTGTGAATGTGTGTGCATACATGTCCTGTACATGTTAGGACCCTCAGCAAAGTTGGAAAAAAACTGAATAAAAACCGAGCCTTTAAATTAAGTGTTTTTTATCTTTTTTAAACATAAAATTTCTCTCAAAATTTTGTAGGATATCTGTATTTAAATGAAGTGTTTTTGAGTATGACAGACACTTTTCTGCAGTGTGTGTGTGTGTGTGTGTTGAATTATTCATGCTGTGAGTAAGCTGGTGCTGTTTGGTGTGTGAAAGAAGCAGAAGAGACTGCAGGAATGACAGCGGTGTCAGAGCACAGCCCACATATTCAACCTGACAACCTACTAACACACTGCCGCAAGGCCACGGAGTATGTATGTGTGTGCGTGTGTGTGTGTGTGTGTGTGTGTGTGTGTGTGTGTGTGCGTGTGTGTGTGGGGTTGGGACAGTATGAGAAAATATGCTATGTAACAATGAAAATATGTACTAGTAATAAAATGTAAAATATAAATGTCTCAACTTTCTCTCTACCTTTCACTCATCAGCAGAGAGAGAGAGACCCAGCTTCTCTCTCTCTCTCAACTTTCTTTCCTTCTTGCTCTCTTTTTCTCACAACCTTTGCCTCTCCTCGCGCTCTTATTTCTCGATGTTCCCTCTCTTTCTCCACCAACTCCGTCTCTTTCTCCCTCTCTCTCTCCTTCTCACACTTGCTGGGTCATTCACGCCTGTTTGAGGATCAATGTGAGCAATTCTGAGAGAAATATTACGTGTCCATGGCAACCAAGACACCAGTTCAGAGCAGGCGGCAGTGGAGGTGTGTGTGTGTGTGTGTGTGTGTGTGTGTGTGTGTGTGTGTGTGTGTTTGCGTGTGTGTGGAACGAGGCTTTGTTTGTACACTGCCACAGAAATAAAGCCACTCACACACTTACAGTGAACACAGACACACTGCGGCTCTGCAAACACACAAGTCCCCTTTTTAGGCCAGTCCCTGAGCAAGACCAGTTTCAGAGGAATGTTTGAATAAATCATCCAATCATCCAATGTTTATTACGGTGAATCATTTGTTCCCATTTCTTTCCTTTAACCTACTCAAAATGCCAAAAATAAGACAGGGAGAAAATAGCACCAACAAGGTGAATAAAATCAAAATATAAATAAATGAGGGGTGGCTTAAGACTTTTGCACAGTATTGTTGATCTCATAATGACTAGTGCTGTCAGAGTGTTAAATTGGTTTGACACTTTGGCCCGTTCAAAATGCAGACAGCAGCTCTGCTGTGTGACCCATGTTGCTCTGACTGAACCCATGATTGTAGCTCTTTTAGTTCAAATGAAACTTTTAAGTAACTTTTCAAGGGAAACCTTCAGCTCCATCAGGAAAGACTATGCTGGACAGCACTGACATGTGGATAATCTAACAAGCAGCAAACTAACAAAAGAAACAGCTCCAGTTCCCCTCACAGACACCACAGTTTATATTCACAATCAATGGTTAGAAAAGTCTCATTATTATTGATAAAATTTGCTCTTAAAACACAAGCTTTGCAATAAAACACATTTGTAAAAACCCTTTTATGGTGGGTGGATACACACAGGGCATTGTGAGGCAAATAGTCTGCAAAGAACACTGATGTAGTTCAGATTGACCATCAACAACATCCATTTAAACACTCAGAGACATGTGGAGCTTCACTGGGGGTGAGTAAAATGCTTGTATTTGTGTTGAAGATATCTTGTTCCTTTCACGACCAGGGAGCCAAGTCTCTACAATGAATCGTTTCACACAAAACACACTGAATTATGGGGGAATTTTGACAAACATATCAGTTTTGTGAGCTGCTACTTTTGTGCTTCTACTCACTGTGTTTTTATCATGGTACGTTCACAGAGTGTGGGTTTAGATTGCTCTACACACCTCAGCTGTCAGCCAAGGACAAACTGAAATACTGTGGAACAGCTTATGGAGGGGCTTTTGTTGTGGGCTGCCTGGTTTAGAGTCTATACAGTGGAAAACATGGACACACATACACACACACACATACACACACGCAGACAGGTACAGCATGTCAGGTGAAAGCTACTCATAAAACTTGTATAGAGCCAAATAGGATCTGAACAGTGCAATGGTCAAAGGTCACAGAGTCCCTGGCCAGGACACGGGTGGGGAAGGGGGGAGCAAGGGGGAGTCTGCCCAGACGCGAGCTCCCTTTCCTGGGCTTTTGAAGATGGCTTGGACCCCCCTGGCCTGTACTTTGATTCCTCAAATGAGAGTGTCTGACAGCACCCGAGGGCAGAGGGCCCTGTGGCCCCATGGACAAAAACACAGAACTGTCTGAGTGATTGACTTCAGGCATGAGAAAAGAGAAAGACCCAGTCTCTAACCTCAAGCCAAACTCTCTCCCTTTCTCTCTCTCGCTCTCTCTCACTGCAGTCCTATTGTCTAATTTTTCTAGAAAAATGTAATGAAAAGATGGGTGGCTCAAGATCTTTGCACAGTACTCTTTGTCTTCATAGTACTGCAGAGAGAGAGAGACCCAGGCTCTAACCCAGAATCAAATTCTCTCTCTCTCCCTGCAGTCCTATTGTCTTATTTACCTAGACAAATATGAAGAAACAAGGGGTCCATGCCTTTTGCACAACTTAGGACTGTATGTCATCATAGGACTGCAGAGAGAGAGACCCAGCCTTTAACTTCAAACTCTCTCTCTCTTTCTCTCTCTTTCTTTTTCTATCTCTCTCTCTGCAGCCCTCTAAGGATATATAGTACTGTATAACAGATTTGAGGCCCCATTTCTTTATATTTTTGGGGAAAATGAGGAACTAGGGCAGTACAGTCATTAAGTGCAATACAATTGCCACTACTAACCAACAATAAGCCACCTAATATAGTTATGATGTGGACTGCCAAATGAGTGTTAGATATTTAATGAGCTATTGAGTTACGAAACAGTTAACGAGTGCATTTAAAGTTAAAGGACAGTCTTGAATTTTTAGAATTACTACTCAACCAATTAATAAGACATCAGACATGCACTGTTCCATACTTATGAATCATCCAAGTATAACAAAGCATATCTAACTTATGTCCTGAACCAGTCAAGAAACAGGTGAAGATGATTCCAGATGATCAGCCAGTGATCAGTATACTGGTGGTGCTGAATCCTAAGTGTTTGGAATACGTTTATCTAGGCTCCTTGTATTTTGAGGCACTTTGCAGCCTGTCACAGTAAAACATTTGTTCCCATTTCTTTCATTTAATCTACTCAATTTGCCAAAAATAAGAGAGACAGACAGAAAATAATATTTTTGCACCAACTACGTGATTCAAGGCAAAATACAAAGACAAGAGGGGTGGCTCAAGACTTCTGCACAGTACTGTTTTGCTCATAAACTCATTTTCTTCAGACACTGCAAAGTAATCTGTATGTGTTCTATCCTTTTGCCATATGTAACCTGGTGTAGGAATCACAGCTCAAACAGCTGTTGTGTTGCCATCTCGTGGTTACTTGTGGTATTGCTACATGAGGTGACCAGAAAATCAAAGTTGTTCAGTGCCAGATCCCTGCTCCACCCACAGGCCACCACTGGCATAGAGCTTATGCTGTATAGAACTTCTGTTCTTGTTTCTTCAACCCAATCAAACGTTCTTTACAATGACAAGTTTATTTTTTAAACAGGAGCCTCACCTCTCTCTCCCTCTCTTTCTTTCCTGCAGATCCACTTATAGAAAAGCTTCAAAAAATCTAGTAAAGTCTCAATTTAGTACAGAGAACAGAACGGTAGAGGGGGAAGGATGGAAAGAAAGACAGAGCATCAGAGAGATAGAGAGAGAGAGACAGAGACAGAGAGACAGAGAGAAGAAAATAGAAACAAATGAATAGTGTGAGATGAGAGAAGAAGAGAAAGAAACAGCGAGAGAGTATGGGGTGCCGTTTGTAAAATCAGCTTATCAATTTTAGAGGTGTCAATTTTTCACCATTTAGCACAATTTTCTCACATTTAGAGATAAATATGTTCAAAAAACAGT
>JBBJLS010013306.1:0-36079 GCA_037577275.1 Bryconaethiops microstoma
GACTGGGAGGTCTCCTTTCACGTGCCTCGGTGCGGCACTGGTGAAGGGGGGCGTACTGTCACAGTCCCGAGTTATGATCACCAGAGGGCGACATAAACTGATATCTCAATATGTCCCTCTGCGCTTGTGCCTCATTCGCCTCATTTCTCACCGGCCATCGCGTGACACAAATGGATGGATGAGCCACCAGCAGTAAGAGGAATAGTTTGAGGGTGGCATCTTTACAGAACCCTATGCGCATAATTAACTAGTCTTTGCAGTTTTTGTACACACACTTGCTTAAATAAACTTTCCAGTGTGTGTCCATTGTACTTTGATTGCTACTTTAACTGTACAAGCTAGCACTTTATGCACCAAGCAGGTACAAAGGACCTGAGGCCTTTGTGCTTTCCCCCATAGGCGTTCATTTGACTAAAGTGCAATTATTCGGGAAAGTTGAATACATTATGGAAAGCAGGTTTTAACTCCTATTACCATGGCTGCACTGATATAAGATATTTCAGCAGGGGGCAGAGGGTGGGGGATGGTGATTGGGGGGTTACCTCAAAGCTCACCAATCAGGCTTATATTATCATATCTGTGGTAATATTTAAAGAAAGATAAAGTGCCTTGGGTGATCCACATTATCAATCAACTTTAACTAACAAAGAGCAATGGCAAAGGCAGGAAAAACCACATTTACTCATTGTTCAGCAGTGATGGAGGCATTCACTTCAGCACTTCAGATCAGATTTTATTATGCACAAAGGAGCATAAGGTTCAAGTTACACCACTGCATACACACATTTCAAAAAGGGAGAGACAACACTGATCCTGTACCAGGTATTAGGTCAAAATATTAGCTGAAAATGGTAACGAAATGAATGAATTTGAAACAAAGGTAACATACACTTACTAGAGCCACACCCATTATTTATTAAATTATTATTAATCACCACGCTGCTATTATATTATTTACAACTCTGTGGTTATTAGATTATCTCAAATATTCTATGAGAATAATAATAATAATAATAATAATAATAATAATAATAATAATAATAATAATAATAATAATAATAATAATAATAATAAAAGGGGGCCCCCAACTACTCCAATGAATACCCCTGATTTCAGAACAAATTCTGGATGAGCAGATGTCAAATGCTGTTTTTATGAAACTGCAGATGTTTCAACAGCAAACAGGGTTTAAATGTCTGTTCCTCGTCCTCAGGTGTGCCTTCAATGACCATATTAGAGAGGTGTTCTGAGAGCGCTGACTCGTTTCAAGTGAGCCACCTATAAAAGTGAGTCGATGACAGAATCAGTAAATTGTGGGGGTCACGTTCGCTGGCTGAACCTTTCAAACCCCACCAGGGGATGATGAAGCCCTAATGAAACATCACAATGCTGTCAGCGATTGCACTGAAGGATGCGGCAGTGCCAATAATCTATCTCAATACTCTCCGAGCATGAGGAGCCGCTGAAATTAGCATGTGTCCTTATCAAAGAGATGGACACGACAGCTACTTTCTCAAAAGCCCAGATCCCTTCCCCCTCCCCACACACACTCCTCTCATGCTGTGACATGATTTATATCTGTCCACTGAAAACAAAACACACCAAATTACAGAGTCAACTAATACATATTAATTGCTCCTGCATTGTCACTCCAGTAATTGTGTTCAGACTCCCCATGGCAGGTTTGCAATCATTTATGGAGAGAGAGAGAGAGCGAGAGGCATAGCAAAAAAATGGAGAGGAAAGGAGAACTGGAAGAAGGAAGGGGAGAGAGAGCTAAAGAGAGAGAAAGTGGGAGAGAGACAGGAGAGACATAGTGGAGAGAGTAATTAAGCATAGAGAGACAGAGACAAAGAATGAAGAAATAGAGAGCAAGAATAAAAAGAGAGATAGAAAGGGAGAGGAGAGAAAAGAGCAAGAAGTAGACAGAGAGAAGAAGGAGAAAAGAGAGAGTGAGAAAAAGCCAAAGAGAGAGAAAAATAGCAAAGAGAAAAACAACAAGAATAAAGCCAACGAGAAAGAGTGAAGGAAGGAAGACAAAGGAAAGAGAGATAGATAGATAGAGATAAAAAAGAGAAAAGAGAGAGTGAGAAAAGCTGGATAGAGAGAAATTGAGAGAGAGAGACAGAGCGAGAGAGAGAGAGCAGCATTCGATCAGCCCAGCAGGGTTGCTCATTTGGAGCTTGTCAGATTCGTCTCTGTGGTGAAGATGACACCTCCATCCCCCTGGGCGAATCTCTGAAGAGAGCAAAGCTTGCTGGGATGCCCTGGTGTCACGGTCATGCTCAAAAAACTGGACTCGAACCTATATTTTAACCCAAATAAGCGGAGGGCATGCGACTGATTACCGAAGAATTGAAGCATATGACAGGCTGAATGACAGGGAGCCCATGAGAGAGCCATAATGAAGCGCTTCCAGATCAGACTCTGATGCTAACTGTCACACACACACTTATACCATCACACACACTAACCATCACACACATATATGGTCACTGTGAGGGACTAAGATTTCAGTCTCTTTTCATCTCATTTCATTTTCATCTCTTTTTTGCATCATTTGAAAGTGCCAACTGACCTTTACACTGTGTGAATAAAAATTTCACAAGCAATGGACTACAGGATACAGCATATGTCAGAGGATGAAATGTTACATTCAAAGTTAAGGGTGCTTTTTCACAAAATAGTAAAGTTACTATTTTAGGGATGCAGCAATTATAGACTGCTTATATATACAAAGAGGTTATACTGTATATACCTTTACTACTTTGAGAAATGGAACTCACAGTGGACACAACAATCATGTTTTTTCCAATGAGCGTCACCAATATCATGAATCAAAACATATTTTCAGGGCTCTGGAGGTTCTGCATCCATCACTGGCTGTGACATCTAGGTATTTAAATGTATTTTAAAAAGCATTGGAAGAAGGCAAAGGGAATGTGGCATGAACGTTGAGAAAGGTCAGAAAGAAGGAAAATAGAGAAAAAAGGAAGAAAGAAAGAAAGAAAGAAAGAGAAAAAGAAAGAAAAAGAATATGAAAACAAAGAAAAAGAAAATGACAACCTTTACTATCTAAATAATTTAGTGGGTAATAAGAGAACTCAAAAATTCCTGGCTATTCCTTAGTCATCAGGCTGAGATGAGATAAAAACAAATAATCCTATATCACTCTACACCCCCCTTATATGTGAGGCAATGCACAGCATTCTGATCCATTTAGGATGATGGTTAGTGAATAAGCACAGACTAAGCAGCATCATCATCATCATCTTCCTCATTATAATAGGTTTTCTGACATTAACCCATTCAACCCTGAGGGCCTTTCTGTAGGCCCACATTTAAGTACACATGACTACATAACTTTCCAACAGTTTCATAGCAATTACTGAATACATGTTTGGAGATGCAGGGGTTAGGGTCATTTAAAGAAAAAATCCAGCATTTTTACATGTATTATTTCCCTGCAGTGAACCTGAAAACCCATATTCTCAAAATGCACTTAAGTGTACAGTGACATTGTCAGACATGAACACACCACGACACACAATGTGAACAGCATGAAACTCTTCCACTGCATTTAGCTCATTCACCAAGTGACGCAGCGGGCAGTCAGGAACACAGTGCCAACAGAGCAGTGTGTGAGGATGGTACTGTAGAGTTTGTTTTTGCTCTAGTTCGCTTCTTTTCTATCTCTCCCTGTCACTCTACGTAGGTGAATTGTCGTATCTGGATTGGCAAAGGTATACGTCAGTCCGTGAACGGCGGGCTGTTAGGAGCTTATTGGTGAACTATATGTGCTGGAGAGGATGTCCCGCCTCCAGCCGTCAACTGATTGGCCAATCGGCGTTACAACGCGCGATTTGCTACATGATCATCGGAAGTCCCGCCTTCAGCCCTTTAAATCGGCATTACACCGAGAGGAGGAAGAGGAAGAGAGAGAGAAAAAAACAAAAAGACACACCTTTGTAAAGACTCTGTTTGTTGCCTGTCCGTCAATGTGTGGTTTGTTCTTGCTGTCTGTTCAGTGTCTTTGTGTTTGTGTTTGGCTGTCCACTCGTGGTTGGGACAGACAACTTAAACTATGTTAAAGACAGTACTGAGAGGCAGACACCACCTGTGTATGTTTGGGATCAGTTAGGGGAAACGCTAGGTAGGCTTAGGGATTGTTTTGTTTATTTCTTTTCTTTGGTGTTGTCTCAAGGTACTGTCCAGATTCTGTTTAGTGTGTTGTCTGTATATATTTGTATATACTTGTAAATATTACTCTTATTTATTCTAGATAAATCTTCTGTAAATAGTATTTTGTCATTTTCACGACTGGGTTTTTCTGAGTTTCCACCCCCACCTACACATTATCATACCCTAGACATAACAGTACATTGCTCAAGGATACCTCAGAGGTGCCACTAGTAGTAAAGTAAAGTCAAGCTAATTCAAGTCAAGTAGGTTTCCTGTCATTTCAACACAGTACACAGTGAAACAAAATGTTCCTCCAGGATCATGGTGCAACACAAGAACAAAAACAGAAACATCACAAGACTTTGTGAGTACAGATAGGCTAAAATACACAGAAAGCAAAGAGCAAGAGAGGGAGAGTATGAGAAAAAAGCATGTGTATCTTTGAATACAATATAACAGATACTGTTTTCTAGCAGTGAAGTGTGCAAACATGCAGAATAGAGGTAGACAGCAATACACAATAACTGCAAACAGTGGCAGCAGCAAGACAGAGAATGTGCATTCTATAATAAATTATGGGATTTTACAGTGGTAGTTGGGGTGTAAGGCAGAACAGATCAGTGCGTGTATGAATTACAATGGAAGACAAGAGGCAGTTGCTTCAGCTGCTTTTTGGCTTGTAATATCATTCTATCTGCACCACTGAAGAGAAATCTTCTCACTATACTGGTAGATCATTTTTGCTTTATCAGATCAGAGATCAGACTTCTTCCTTTTTCCCTCCTCACGTCAAAGGCATGGGGTCCATCAGCGCAGCATCAGACACAAAAATCAAGAAACTCTGTAGCCGCAGGTTAAAATATGCAATTACAGAGCACCCTCAGACACAATGAGCATCGTTGTGAGGCACTGCACACACACATCAGAGAGGAAAAATAAGAAGAGAGGAGGATTATTCTATCCATCGCTCCGCTGAATTCGTTCGGTTTTGTCTAAATGCATCATTTAAAAAAAATCATTTCTCCTGCTCTCTCCTGCCTTTTTCTCCTACAGAGAGTCTGAAGCAAGAACAGAAATCCAGTGATTTAAGTCAACGTGACCTCGATTTGTGATCCATTAGCATGCAGCAAGTGGCCGGTGAATGCAATAATTCATGGGGTCATTTTATTCTGTCAAAGCAGAGGAAATTTTCCTTGGAGAGGTGACCACCACACTCACACACACACACACACACACACACACACACACACACACACACACACACACACATTTTTATAAAATATCAGGACATGGGGTCAAACATATGTACCACATATACATGGAATGCAATATAATACACACACACACACACACACACACACACACACACACATGTTTACAAATGTATACAAATAATTTCTTCATTTTGTTTTCATTGAATGGCTGCCTCTCTGCCTTTAACAGCCAGTACTGCATGAGGGACCATGTGATGGATGGTTTGATTGAAGGCTGGATGGATGAGTAATAAACTAGACAGACTGACCCATAAATTAGGCTGAACAATCCCATTTTAAGAGTAGGTGGTCCATTTTATTTAGAGCTGACTACAAAACACCAAGATCAAATGACAACACCATGAGACCAAGGTCAAAGAAATTATAAAGAATAACTCATAATTAACTAATAATAACTAATAATTAATTGGTCATAGAGGTCTTAACCTACTCAGCCAATTGCATTTATTTCTTTATTTATGTATTTGTTGACTAGGAAAATCCTTAGCCCTTATGTACACATACAAAAATAAAGGTGACAATAAAGGTTTCATCTTTGGTTCACGGAGGAACCTTTCAAACCGTGTTTCTTCAAAGAATTGTTTCACATGTAAAATGTTCTTCAGGGAACCTTCTATGGTTTCAAATAAAACTTAAGTGTAGAAATAGCAAATATTTTGAGCTGCATTCCAAATTTCTAATATTTTGATTTAGAAAGCCTCCAACTCAGGTGTATTGGAGCTTTGGCAAGAAGGGCCATCTATGTTCATAGAGAATGGTGGACCTGGTGGGCTTAAGGACAAGTTAATCCAACAGCTGGCCAATCCGCTCAGCTAATGAAGCAGCCTACAGGAAAAGCCCGGCTGCCAATCAATGCTATTGAACGGGATTGAGACTCAGATATATCCTTGGCAGAAAGGTACCGTGCTATCGACCGGGCCTAATATCTATCAGGTCACCATGCTAAACATCACAGCCCGGGACCCTGATTCATTATTTAGCTTCACTTCGATCCGTGCTCGAAGCATGCCGCGCTTTACCGTTAATGTATATGGACTGAACGGTCACAGCTAATCAATATGACCGCTCCTGCATGAGGAGCAGCGAAAGATAGGCCAGACTCTGGGGAAAATATGAAAAATAAAACTGAACAGAATAATAATACGCAGGCTACAGAATTGTGGCTTGCTCTAGAGGCCAGAAGTATGGCTGTAAAGCCAAAGCATTGTAAATTCAAGGATAATGTGGCACTAGTGCTCAACTGAAAATGTGTTTAGGTCTAGGGGGACTAGGACAAGGGTTTCAGTCTGAACAGGTATAGGCAGCTTTTTTACTGCATCCATGCATTATTAACATGTGATGGGAAAACAGTTTTTTAGCCCTGGCATGTAGAAGTGTTGATAGATATTAACTGCACTTATATTAATCGTTATTGTGATACTGGTCATCAAGATGTTGATATTGCAAATAGTGGGCAAATAAGCCCTCTATTGTTCTGTAAGAAATAATCAGGTCAGATTTTTCTGTGTATATTTTGATAAATGAGGGTGTATGATTCAAATATTATGGTGTAAATAATGCAGCTCATACATAAATGTGCTACTGTATTGATAATATTGCTATTTTATAATGCTGTAATTGTATGGGCTGAACAAAGTTTAGCGACCATTAAAGTGAAGTGACCATTCTGTCATACGTGACCACACCACAGCGCACAGTATGAACAGCACGAAATTCTTCCTCTGCATTTAACCCATTCACCAAGTGAAGCAGCGGGCAGCTAGGAACACAACTCCCGGGAGCAGTGTGTGGGGACGGTACTGTGGTCAAGGATACCTCAGTGGTGCTTAACAGTCTTGGGAATCAAACCCATGAGTTCCTGATCACAGAGTGAATGCCCTAACCACTAGGCTACCAGCTGCCCTAAGCAGAATGTTCTTCAGTAGTTCTTGGCTTCTAAATAATGATGGATTTGGTAACACTTTACATGAACTGTACTTTATAACACTAACATAATTATGTCCTAAACTATTGCAAATTATGTTCATTGGGTCTACTGCACAATTTCTCATGGCAATTACTAGTAATAATGTCATGACACTGTCATATGAATGGACATAATCTGTCATGACAGTTTATGACAGCATACAGCATCTGTCATGACATGTTTATGATGGTTATGCCAGTGTTTTTAGCAGGGTTAAAGTGTTAACCATCCATAGAAAAGGTTATTTAGGGAGCCAAGCATAAAAGAATAAAGTGTCTGATCAGTTGTCCAGACCAATAGCAACTGCTTAGATAGTGACCATCTAATTTTACAGAGAATGCTCTCTCTCTCTCCCTGTCTTTCTCTGTTGAATAACACATTAGAGAAAGGCAGCCGTTGGCTAGAGTTAGTTTACTGCCATATTCGAGGCTGCCCCCAAAAAACTTTGGGCCATCTTTGCCATACCACATTGATTTTTCAATATCTCCACTCCCCCCACTTGACTGGCCTTACTGGCCTGCGAGAGGGACTGGGGGCAAAATAGTGAAGAGAAGAGATGAGATGAGAAGAAAAGAGAAGATGAGAAGGAGAGGAGAGGAGAGGAGAGGAGAGGAGAGGAGAGGAGAGTCTGATTCTAATTCAGTTACAGCTCAAGCCTCAGACTGTGATGGTCCTTGCACTGTTTTCTGTATCTATTTACATCTCCTTTTACTCATTTCCATTTCCATTTTCTCATTTCTGTTTACATTATGTCCTGTTCTTAGCATAATGTGGTAGTCAGATAAAAAAAAAAAAAAAAGGTTTTTGTTTTAATTTTACACTTTTAAAACGGAAAGGTTAGCTTCCCTTTTGCATTATGTAAACATCTGATGCCTTTTCTGACCAAAAGAAAAGGCCTGAAATCTGCATTTTAACAGCATGCTTGATACTTTTTTTGCATGACTTTGCATCATTGTCAGCTAAAAGCACATTATTCACATGTATATGTGGTATATGGGATGTCAGCTTTATTCTGTGTAATGTTTTACAGTCAGTGGGACAGTAGTTACTTTGGAAAAGCCTTGCTGGTTGCTTCTTGCAATTTAGGCCTGTGGTTACAAGACGTTACAATCTGCGTCCTTTAAAGCACCAACAAACCAAAAACGGCACCATTTGTAGGAAATCTTTACTTAACTGATGAAACCGTGTTGCATAATGATGAAAATAGGCCTGACTCAAGTATTCGGGCTTCGAGAGGTCTCCTAACCCATTAATAGCTGATTACAAACATAATCCGTTATGTCATATCTGTCAGGGATTAACACACAGCTCTCAGAGAAAGAGAATTATTTTCTTGATGAATTTACTTTTCTGATGTCAAACAATTTGCTTTTCCAACTTACATGCAACTTGCTCTTCTAGAGTGTTTAAATAAGAAATGCGTGGGGGTCCTGCATCATACGCTAATGCTCTCGCACTTGCTGAGAGGTCCCTATAACTGTCTTTAATGATTAAAGTATTATGCAGCCTCAGAAGAGCAAGTGTCCCCTTCTTCTGGAAGGCAAAGAAGGAGACATGTCAAGGGTGGCCTTGATTTCCACAGCTGCAAATACGCTTAAGTTTTATCGGAACGAACCGCACACAGACATAGACAGACTGGCAGCTTCCGCACAACTGATAGAGGTGCTGCTACAGAGGAAGTCTTTACCTGAAGCATTTTTGCTGTTTAAGTCAAGAAAATCTCATTTATACCATTTTTCACTTAAACCAAGTGTAATCAAGCAGACAGGACAGGCTTGCTTTTGTAGATTTTACTATAAGACAAACATAGCAGATAATGAGTAATGGGGGTTGTATGTCAAATTGGGAGGGGGGTATTTGTCGAACAGATGGTGATCATATTTGTCACACACTGGCATTGTATTTGTCATCAGGGGGACTTGCAATCATTTTTGTCCTATGGGGTTGTTGTATTTGTCAGATGGGTGGGCAATCATATTTCTCAAGGGGGATGGGTTTTGTCGATTAGGAACTGGCTAGGGAGGGTAGATTTCACTACAGCTCTAAGGCCAAAGTAGCTAACAGATAAGGAGTAATAGGGAGATTGTATTTGTCATATGGGGGGGCTTATTTGTTGCACTTGGGAGACTGTATTTTTCATTAGGGTGCATCGTATTTGTCAGAGTGGGGGGTTGCAATCGTATTTGTCAAGGGTAACAGGCAAACATATTTGTCATTGGAGGTGGGCTGTATTGTTCCAATGGGGTGGCCATCGCATTTTTAGTGAAAAAGGGGAGGGGTCGCATTTGTCAAATTGGGGGAATCATATTTGACAAACAGGGGGTCATATTTAAATGGGATGGCGATTGTAATTGTGGAATTTGGATGGGGGGGGTGTCCCAGCCTGACTGCTGATAACAACTTGAGATGGTATAATGTGTGTGACCAGACAAACATAAAATTACATTAATTTGTGGAAAAAATATCTAAATGCGATTTTTCACCAGGCTTCTTCATTAAGATCACTGATGGTCTTTTGCTGCACATACACAAACAGACACTCACATCCGTGGTTAATGGCACATTTTGCAGTGAGTGCAGTACAGGAGGGATTAAGACAGTGCTGACTGTGGTGATTTTTTCTTTATCTAGAGAGCAAAAAAGATTTTGCTTGACAAATCAGGTGCTGCTGTATCAGGATTGATAGTCTCACATTCAGATGCAAGGGGCTAATCCAAGTGCCACCATTCTTTTGTAAGCTCTGAGGTCATTCTTTTCTTTTATAGGCTAAATTCAGATGTGCAATATTGTATGCTGCTGCCTTCCAGAATGCTATGATAGTGACCATGATCTACTCTTTAAATGTAGAGCTCCATGGCACTGCCAAGGATAAAAAAGCACGTTTAGTAAGAGTGGAAATAAAGGAGAAAGCCGTGGGATATCTCAAGGACTTTCTGTGGTACAGCATGGAAACTGATTTTGCTGTTTGAGCCATGAAATACTAATCTCTATTCACTTTTATTTTCTGTTCACTCCCAGGGTCGAGAAGGCTGAAAGGCCTTGTCACATTGCTTAATTTCCTCTGTTTGGTTCACGATGAATTAGATATAACACCTGTATGGCCTGCTAGGTGACTACTTCAGTGAATACATAGGCTCGAAGTGACCATCAGAATCAGAAAACTTTATTGATCCTAGAGAAAACTTCTTAGGCAACAGTGACATAGAGACAAGGGCAATGTAAAATATATCAATGTAAAATATATAATATAAAGTCAAAATCAAGTTCACAAAATGCACTCTGTACTCAATGCTATATACACATTTACGGCATTTAGCAGACGCTTTTATCCAATACGACTTCCATTCCCTAACTACAGGGGACAGTCTCCCTGGAGCGAATTGGGGTTAAGGGTCTTGCTCAGGAACCCAGTGGTGGTGTGCTGGAGATAGGATTCAGGGACATCAAATCACAGAGGCCTGCATGATGTTTAGCTCAAAGGATAGATGAATCTAAGACCAAAGTGGCTTAAGAATGGACATACAAGACCAGAGCACTTAGCTTGAAAGAGGCAAGACCTTCTAAGGCACAGCACTTCAAACTATTTAGCTACTCACAGAAAATCAATCTCTCTTCACCCAAAGTCCAAAAGGTCAAGCAGGTCAAGAGGCAGCTTGACCTCATCCCTTGTCACTTCCCTTAATTTCCTGTTTGTTTATAGATAGACCACTGCCTGATGACCTACAAAAAAGAACCCCAGTTGCCAACTGTCCCTGCCTAGCTAACACCCCCTCCCCATGCAAGGCTCATAAAGGCCCAATCTGTTGGAGCTATTGTCCAACCACCCGTCTCTGGCGTCTGGCAGCCTGTGGATGCTGGCAAGATTGGTCACAGGTCAAAACGTGTCCGACTTCACAATTACCCAGGAGACACATAAATTACACGCAGCCGAGGCGTCCCATGTCTGTCCCATGTCACTGTGACGACAGCTGTCATGCCATAAACTAATGGCACATATACATTCTTTTTTGGACATCAGCCATCGTTGTTACATACATGTAAATTGAAGTTAAGAACATTTTTTGCTTCTCCTATAAAGATTTCTGCTATGTTTCCCTCCACATTCAGCGAACTCCTGGAATTTAGCAATTCCAGTGTCAGAGTACATGATTCCATTTTTTTAATTTAGGAGCCAAGACCCCTGTTTCATCTCCCAAATCTTCCTTCTGTAATCGCTTTCATCTTTCAACCCTAATGTAGTTCATAAACAGCACTGCAAAATATTCAAACTCCTCATGTAATGGCAAAGGATGGAAGTGTTGAAACCGAAATCCAACCTGGGTATTACCTGTAATACGATAAAAGACTGTGCTTGTGATATGACTGGGGGGAGTGCAGTTTTCTAGCCAAGCCCTTATTAGTAGTGTAAATATGTTCAGTGGGAAAATCAATAACATTAGACACTTTGCCATGGCTCCTTTTAATAACATATTCATTCATGAATTATGGATGAGACTGACAGACATAGAAATTTGGGCTTTTGAGATTTTCAAATATGCTGAGCTGAGAAAGAAAAAAATTATGATTTATATGAGACCACAGAGCAGAAAAACGTGAATGTGTTCATGCTAGTGGTGTGAAGCAGTTGCTCATAAATGTAGAGCAATGCTGTAGTGTTCACGGCTCACGCACACAATAGAAGCCCATGGGACATTCAGAAGTACCTGCCAGTTGACTTCTACAATAGATGTGCTTTGAATCCATAGGAAAAATGTTAAAATATGGTTCATGGTAATCGACTGTACAGTGCAAATTTTTAAATTCTAGAGTATTCTTTTAACTGTAAATATTCCTTTGATATTAGAAATACATTACCAGTGATAACTCAGCTCAATATTTGAAATCATAGATAATACATGCAAATGTTGATTTTTTCATTTCACAAAAATGAGTATCTGCTAATTATTTCAATATTTACAATAATTTTTGTCTAATAGTCAGGTTATGTAAAATTAATCCATGATCCATCTTTTGAATGTTTTATGGAATTTTTAAACCAATTTTCTTCTAATCTGGGTCATGTCCAATACCATAGCGAGTGTTGCAATTTGCAAAGAAAAAATGAGAGACATAGAGAGACATAGAGATACATAGATAGATACATAGAGAGAGAGAGAGTGATGGATAGACAGAGAGAGAGAGAGATAGTGGGAGGGAATGGTGTGGTTGAGGCTGCCATGTTACGTTGCCCTTGGTAACACCACATCTCACTATCTCCACTTCCGTCAGCTCACAGAGGCATCAGCATGAATATTAATGTCCACTTCCTCTCCAGCTGAGTGTGTGGTCAATGGCCAAACTGGCAAACTCACCATTGCCCAGGTTAGATGGGGAGGCTACGTGGCACCAAATGGGTAAGATTCAAGAGCTAGGTGGCTAATCAGTGATGATATGAGATGAAAGCGTTTATCTGGGTAGGTAGTTCAGTGATGAAATGGATACAAGACCAAAGTTGCTAGCTAGGTGTCTAGCTTTGTGCTGAGGTGGATGTATGACAAATGTGGTTGGCTAAATGGCTAGTCCAGTAATGAGGCGGATATAAGACTTGAGAGATTAGCTATGTATTAGCTATAAAAAGCAGGCTGGAATTAGTGTCTGCAGTAACATTTTTGTGCAAAGTACAATGTCAATACGGAACTGAGTGGATCGAATCTGATTGGCTGTCCACCATGTGTACCAGAGACAGGTATGACAAGCAGCAAAACGGTTCGGCCATATGTCACATTTATGGTTAATTTGTTTGCTTAAAGAAAACAAAATTGTTTTGATTCCCACAAATGTGATGTGAAATTATATCTAGGAACCTAACCAAAAGCTTTCTGGACAATTCTTGTGTCCAGAAAACATCCATGCAAAATTAATTTACTGATGAATCAAAATAGCTTGTCTAACAGAATAAACATGGAGGCTAAAAGTGGTCAGAGCATGTCAATTACAAAAACACTTCCCTCCACTGGCTGCGCAAAGTGCAAATATATTCCATTCACTGCTGCGCCATCAACTGCTAAAGTAAGGCCAGGCATACTCCTGGGTCTTGAACGCCCAGCCCTTCTTGCTGACCCTGATAATGCTAGCAGGCTAAGTGCTAAGAGCGAAAACAGATCGATGGTAAATCAATTGGTTTATAGCTTTCGGTCCACCAAGACTTGGGAACGCTGGGCCAGACCTACATAAGGCCTCTTGACGGCACTCAGCCTTTTAGCTGCAGTCACACTTGCTGAGTCAGACACTGAAGGTACAGTATGATATTCCTCTGGTCTGGGAACCATCACATTAAATGGTGGGCCATTTGAAGTCATAAATGGTGATTAATTTGAAACTGCAGCTTCACTTTTGCTTTTCTTGGCTTAACTGCAAAGAACACCTCACAAAAAGGATTCCATGTGGTGTCAAAAGACTTATAACAACAGCTAAGCCATTGGTGCTACAGTAAACCCCTGAAATTTGCAGGGGCTATGTTCCCAGAGCATGATGTGGTAAACAAAATGACTATTTTTATAGTCTCAACCCTGAATATGGTCCCAAATATGCTCCCAATACACTTTCATTTCAATTTAAACTCCCTTAAAAAAAATGTAAAGGTAAACTCGTATATGTACTGTACAGTGTACACTGAACTGCTGTCTCCCACAGTTCTAGAATGTAAAATGCCGATGTTACCCCTATATATACTGTACCAAATTTATGCAAGTGCGTTTTCTTTGGTATGCACTGTCATTTTCTTTGGTATAAATGGCAGGGTAAATACAGTAATATATTTATTTAATTTACAGAAATAAAAATACAAGGCTTTAAGAAGAACAAAACAAAAAACACAAGAACACTCAGCAAAGCACTCGAGATAGCTCCATGAGAGAAACTGTTATGATGCGGTAATGCTGGACTTCGTCTGCCAGTGATGCATCACAGGCCAGCACCCAATCAGCAGCAAGGAGAAATGAGTAACACATTGGCTACTTTCAAATCTACTGTCTCTAAGTACAAGGGTATTTCACCATCCCAAGACGTGCTTTCTTTGTTTTCTCTCATTCATACATTTATATTTTATATGGAAATGTGGCTGAATTTATGTTAATGTTTATGTTACAATATTAATAAATTATATTTTTATATATTTTATATATTTTTAGTAATTTAGCACTAAAATGCATGAAAAATTATATATTGCCACAAAACAAGCCAAAAAATGCAGAGGATATCTGCGGTTCCCACAAATTTGCGGGGCTTTCCGCAAACAATTATTAGTTAGGTTCTGATAAAAAAATTTAATGATTGAAGCTGAATTCACAGGGGTTTACTGTATATAGAACCATTTTTAAGTTTTTTAAAAGATAGGTTCCCAGCCATGATCCTGGTGCTCCATTGTTCTGCACATTCTAAGGCTTTTTTAATCTTACACACCAACTTTAACACAGGATGAGGTTGTAAATTAGATGATTTGTTGGATCTGGTGTATTGAGAGCAGAGAAAATGCGCAAAGCTGGTTGAAGGCCTCTGTTGTAAGGCCTTAGCTCTCAAATGGGTCCTCACTGGAAGGCCCACATTTACTATCAGGAAGAACCACCAGGCAAAGAACCATTTATTCATTCAATTCATTTTTTGTCAAGATTATAGAAGGACCACTTTTTGGTAAATTTGCAAGCCAGAGGTGACCAGCCAAGGAGACCTACCTTCCAGCAGCTTTAAGACAGCTGACCTTTATTCGACATGTTCAGTCAGGGTTGGGTACAAACTCTAGCAAAGACTAGACTCAATGCTTTCAAGAATATGAAGCCAGTTTGGTTGCAGGCTTGTGCATAAAACAATCATAACTGTACCACTTCACGACTTTCAAATTATTAGCAGAACTTTAGGAAGCTATTTATAAATAAAGAAATATTTGATGTGTCCAGCATGATGAACAAAGATTCTAAAAGGCTGTAGAACATTAGAATTAAGCCATAATAAAAATGACGCCCAAAATTAATATTTCATAAATAAAATCTTGAGGCATATAAAAAAGAACGGAACTAGATAACTACAACTTTTTATTCATCATTTAGTCATCTTGTTTACAGTAAAAAAAATCTAAAAATACTAGTCGATGATTAGTTTGTGATTAAAATAGCGCACATCAAGATTTCCACATATCTACCCATTCAGCTTCAAGCAGTTTAGTCCTGCCTATTCATTTATAATAAGGAGTGTTTCAACCTGAACTGCTTTTTAAATGATGCACAAGGTATCAGTTTTAAAGGTGCAGTACTAAAAAATGTTATAAAGAATAAAGAGCAGTTGGAATAGGATTGTTAAAAATTAATAATTACCTTTACTGTACAGTAAACGGCAAGAAAAAAGTGGGACACGTACCCTTTAAATCCATATTCTTATTTTTAGAAAATAAAAACATATTACCAAGGCAATTGACTCCAACTTTGACTTTTTGCAGTTTAAGAAGTTGGTCCAAAAAGTGATAGTCCAACAAGTGAATGGCCACATTTAAAATGCATTTAATAACCGAGTTGTTTTGGCACCTGGCACATGTAACCTATTGTTCGTTTGCTATTGTCTGGATTTAAAAACATCTCTTCCTAAATAGGCAAAACTTCTCAAATGGGTAAAACCTTATTGGGATGCTTTTCTAAACATCTTTTTCCAACAAATTACAAAATCAGCAGGTTCATTAAGTACTGATCATATATCTGAAATTATTAAAAACCTTTGTCATGATGTAAGTCATTGGCCTATACACTATTTCCAATTACATAATCTGTGATCCCCTATAAATGCTTAGTCAGAGCCCATAGCTGAACATGTAAAGCATTTCCCAAGCAATTCCAGCTCAACACATCAGGGATTATACTACTCTTAAATGAGGTCTTGAGACCTTTGCCCTGCTATCTTTATTGAGTGGTCATTCTGATTGCAATGGCTGTTATGGCAGAGTCTGACAAGCTCATGCCATGGTTTTAAAAAAGACTCTAAATGAAATGTCTTTGTTATTGTCCCTAAGCAGATAATCCACCCAAATAAACAAAAAATAGGAAAAAAAGAAAAAAATATGGCAGTCATTTCCATAATCCATCACAAAACTATTTGCAAAATCCATGCTAGTCACAGCTCTGCAATCTCACTGAAAAAAACCAGGAGACAGGCGGCAGAAAGATGCGCACTCGGGTGCAGTAAGGGTTTTGGCAGGTTACATGAAGGAAGCACATGGTCTTGAGTGTGTATGCCTTTGTAAGAACACACAGCATGAGCATGGCAATAATATGAATACAAAGAACTGGTGAGATTAACTTTGGAACAGATTTGCAGGGAACGAGGTCAAACAAAAGGCTAGTTCAAACTTACTAGAGGTACATGAGACACAGGGAATGGGTAGACATAGCCTAGAAAGCCCATATTGTGCACAAACAATACTTGACCCCAAGCAGTGGCTTCCTTCATGGTGTCCTGCCATAGACAAACTGCTGGTTCAATGTTTTATGTACTGTAGACTCATGAAGACAGATGTTAGCCAGTTCCAATAACACCTTCAAATCTTTGGCTGTCACTCGAGGTTGTTTTTTTTACCTCATTGATGAGTCTTCATTGTACCCTTGGGGTCATTTTAACTGGGTGCCCACTTCTTTGGAGAGTAGCTATGGGGTGCCGTTTGTAAAAACAGCTTAACAAATTTAGCGCAATTTTCACACAATTTTCACACATTTAGAGCCAAACGGAGACTCTAAATGGTGCCATTTGTAAAAACAGCTTAACAAATTTAGAGGTGTAATTTTTTCATTATTTTGCACAAAGTTCACACAATTTTCACACATTTAGAGCTAAATGTGTTAAAAAACTAAATGTTGCGCTCTAAATCTAAATGTTGCACTTTTACAAACAGCGACTCTAAATGTGGGATTTTAATGTGCCACTTTTACAAATGGTGAGATATGCTAACTGGCCATGCCCCATGATTACAATTGGCTGTTACTTAGCAGGAGGCTGGACTGTGTGCTGTTATATGCCCTCAGAAACATGGAGGATTTAACTTAAATGATCTTAAATCTAAATGTTAAATATGAAAAATATATCTCGCACTCTAAATGTAAACCGTTCACCTCGCCTGGGTGTTCCAATACTTTTGTCCGAGGTGAACGGTTAATAACTCCGGCTTGCTGGGGGCTATTATGGTAAATGAGGGGTCATATAAATCATCTATAGTTCTGTTCTTCATCAATCGGTTCCTCATTTTTTACAGCTTTCTACTAATTATTTCAAACATTTTAAGATATTGAGCTGTATCATCATAACTGAATCATTTCAGACCTGCAACATTTTTGTTCAATTGAAAACAGTAAGTGCTTCTGAACAACGATTCCAAACTTTTAAGCACTAGTGTGTGTTGAAAGACTCTTATGCGAACGTCCACAGATGCTGTACTGGGGCTTGGCAATCTTGGTGGTTCAAATTGTTTGGGAGCTTACAGGGTTTTTTAACTTGCTTTTGATTAAATCTGCATGCTCAGTCATCTAGCAAGTGCCGTGTTTGATCAAACAAGGGATTAGCACTTTTCAATCATCTTTCATTGCTTTCATAGTGTAATGTTCAGAAAAGACATTACAACAACTCAACAGGACATAAAAGTCGGCACATAAAAAAAGAAAGAAAAGCAATCTTTGATCTCTGACCTGTCCTGCTAAAGACAGCTTTACTGACAAACATATATCCCCCTCTAACATATAACACAAGATTATTCTCCAGCCCTCTCCACGCACGGCTCTGACATGCTGTAATTCCACACTTTTATCCCTGTCTGACAATGGCTTTTAAAGACACTTCAGAAAAGCTTGTGTTATGAAAAGCACTCTGTAAATGACTGTAATAATACCTTCTATAAATGAAGGTATTATTATTTCATCAAGACTGCCACATGGAATAAACAGTTCCTGGAATGGATTATCTGAAGTTAGTATCGGGGCAAGAGGTACTATATTTCTTTCCCAACACACCCAGCCCCGCTGGCCCAACACTATTTTATCTCACCCAGCATGTCAACATGTAGCAGCAGATTTGCCCACTGCAGGTTTCACACACCGGATGACCTGTCTGAGCCGGGCGCTGATTACATCGCCTTTTTTCATGTAGCATGTGGTCACTTCACAATCAAGTCTCAAATGACAGACTCGAACTGGTATTTGGATGAATTACAAGACTGAAAGCTTAGCTATGGAGTTACAATACCCTGCCAGTGGTGGGAGGGGGATGTCACGATCCTTTCCTTACTCAACCAGGTCCCAAAAGAGACCTGAATTTTCATTTAATAAAAAAGTTCAAAATCATCAATAATTGAGGATATTAACAATTTGGACATTAATTGTGGACATTAACAACTAGACATTAACCTGGAAATTAATTAAAAGGTGCTTTTGAAAACCAAAATGGTTTGAACCCCTTTTGGGATATTTATTTGTAAAAGAAAAAAAAGAATAATCCATTGATGCTTGATGGAAGCAAAAACGGTTCCTATTTTTAGGAACGTTTTTCTGTCCACCAAAAACCTTTCACCTTTTTACAGAACAATTTTTAGGTTGAGTTGTATGAGTATGAAAAACCTTTTTACAGTTTAATGAACTTCCACATTATGTAGAGGTTCTAGGAAGAACACCTAATTCTAAGTATGGACTTGATGCAGAAACGTCACATTATGTACCATTTTGAAATATGGTTCTTTAAGAAACCAAAAGTGGTTCTTCTGAGGCACTGCTCAAAAAGACAAGACAAGAAACCTTTAGGAATTTTCAAGGAAGGCTTCAGCATATCTTAAAAAGGAAAGATTTTCCAGTCACCACTGAAACAGTGGGCCACATGTGTGTGTGTGTTAATCTCCTTGGGCAGAATTTAACCTCAGCAGTCAGGACCCCTGCTCTTTTGCTAGCATTCCCTGCAGTGTTTCTGGGCGATTTCTCTTGTATGTCCTTCATCTGCTTGTCAGAAAGGGTAATCCCCACGCTAACATTGCCGTAACTCCCGCACACATGCCCAGCCACACTCACCTAATCTTATAACGTGAACTCTGGGATTTTTTTTCTCTGAAAGGAACAGAGTTGAGTTAGCGAGACGCATTAGTGCTCGTCCAAGCATGTAACGACGTGACTGACATCTGAAATCCTTTTAAATAAAGCTCTCCTCGCTGCTTCTTTTTTTCGTTTGAGAGCAAATGAGATTTCTTTGTCGATCCAGTTGTGAGAGGAGCTTTGCATAGCTGTGTCTTTGAGATGAAACATGTACAGGGGGATGAAGCAGTGGCGAAGCAGAGCCCACTCAGAAGGATGCTGCTATTTTCATTGTAATCCGGCGACCTTCTATAATCAAACATTTTTTTCACTTTTGATCTCTAAACCCCTACCACTCCATTCTGAATGCATTTTAACTAGTCACTTTTAAAATCTATTTTTGGGCATCCACTCATATTAATGCAAGGACATGATTTGATGGATAGAGCAATGTTACTACATCACCACACCTTGTGAAAGACACCTCTTCCAGTGGTCCATTAATTCAATTTAGGCACATGCCACTAAGCAATGTGCACAATTGCCGATCTAAGCAAGCCGCTGCAAACAGCTGGCGGCACTGACCGTCTCCTTCGTTAGGTAAGGCAATGAATGTTTCTTCCATGGAATAAAGTATTAAGATGAACATTCAATATGCAATTGCTTGCTGTGTGCACCATACAGTGCAAATGTTCAAAACGCCAATTCAATTAGGTGACTGCCGGAGAATTGACTGGATGAAAGTGCTATAATTTTTCAGGGCTCACTGATTTGCTACATGATCCAGTGTGATACCCATCAGTCCCTCGGTCGCTCTAATTGCTGCAGCAATGTGATGGGTGAAGGACAATTTCATTCTCTGGAATAACACTTCAGCGATCCTGGGTGGGCTGTTGCTCCGTTTCCAGAAAATCAAGCCATTAACAATTGCCATTCATCCCAGCGATGCAGATGGTGTTTGTTTATTGACCAGAGTTATTCATAGCTGCAAAGTATGAAATAATTTTTTTGCTAGGGTTACTTGACAATGGGTTATTGAAGATTTGATTATTGAAAGAAACCATGTTGATTATAGAAAGAAACATTTCAGCTATTGTTAATATCTAGTGTGTGACTTGCCCATGACTGACTCATGGTTTGACTTAAGAAAAAATCACAATTTGGGGCTTTAAATGAACATCTGAATAAAACTTTTCCAATTTTATGTGTACGTTTTACCTGGTCATGCATAGCCACTATCATAGTACCATGGGTTTCTGCCAATGTAAGCCAAATTGTGGTGCCCCTTATGACTTTAGGGGCCCTAAACAACTGCTAACAACACATAAAGCAAAAACAGCCCTGCCAAAAAGCCAACCTAAAAGTTCTAATTTGCCAGGATTGGGCACACTGTTTCACTCAGAATAATCCCCCTGACACCGTGGCCTGGCCACTCCAGGCCATATGGTGGAAAGAAAAGTATTCTAGTATCAACAGTTTCACACATTCTCACTTGAGCTAACATTAAAAAAAAAAAAGCAAAGCCGATTTGATATCTGAGTTTTTCCTGCCCTTGCTGACAATGCAGCTTCTGTTGCTTCCAAAGGAGACATGGACCTCAATCCGAAGTCATCACTCTTTTTCCTGTGGATCCTGGATAATGCAAAATTTTCATATGCAGAAGTGCAAAAGCTCTGAACTTTAATATGGAAGGAGTGGTGACAGCATCTGACTTATAGGTCAAGACATTCAAGTCAATGTCCAGGTAGATTCTCATGTCTCTGGAGTATGAGTTTCAGTTGAGCCTTTGCTAAAAATCTGTCAGATTCCGTATGGCTTCAAATAACAATCCTTGCAACACAAAGAAACCTACAGTCTGAATGACAGATCTGAAGCTATAGAAGGTCCTTTCAGATCTGAAGCCAGGAGTCCAAACAAGCACAACTGGCTTCATTCTTTCTGAGTGGGTAATATGGTCCTCCCTCTCTCCCCATCATGCTAGCCACCATAAGCATCTGTGAGCTGACATAACAGCATTGGCGTTAAGCGTTCTCCTCCAAACAAATTAGGCTGTCCAATGGCGTTGCATTAGCAGCAGTTCAAAAAGATATAGTGGAGTTTCATGTGACCCAGACGAAGCATGTGTCTGCCTTCACTCTCACAGTGTTGGTGGTATCATGTGATTGGGGGTTTCTTAGCTAATGGATGGAACTGGAAGTAAATAAATAGGGGGGAAAAAAGCTTGAAACATCTGAAAAAGTTATAAACTTTTTGAGTGGTCCAACAATCTTTGCTTCCAAAGTCAGATATAAAGAGAGATTCTTTTAATGTATTATGGTAAAGATTTATATGACAGGAAAAAGACCAAAAAAGAATTAGCAAGACACGTCAAGAACATCTGAGATCCTATGTGTAGTTCACAGTTCAAGTGAGAATGAAGGTTTTCATTTATTATTAATCTCACTTCATTAAAGAATTAATACGTGAAGTTAAAAAAAGTTTGGGACAGAAATATTCTCTGCGAAGACATTGTGAGCTTTAAAGTGGAGCCATAAATCAAGGAGCGTGGCTTGCATCCATTCACAAATGCATTAGAAAACCAGCAAGGTATTCTTCTGGGATCTAATGGAATGATTGCCCCATTTGTTCAGCCATCTTTTTCTGCTTGAAAATCAAATAAAGCAGTTTATTTCATCAGTCTTATCAGCCTTGAATTTTTTTTTGCTTCTCTTCTTCTCTGTGTGTGGACGGGCATGTGATGAATCAGCCAGGGTCGAATTCAAAGCTATGAAACCCATTACCCACAATCCCCAGCTCCCCCTCTTGCTCATTTCCCACATAAACGTCCCATCTCCAGACTGACTGTCCTGTTGTACTTCTGCGTGGAGTGAAGAAGGGGGGCCTGTTGTTGAAGTAAATGCTTTCAGGCTGGTGACAGCTGAAGCAACATATCCTTGTAACAGTTTATGATGGTGACAGCGTCTGTGGCTGATGTCGGGAATGCTTGATGTCGCTTCAGAACAAGCCATGGTGACAAATGTGGTTGAGTTGCTCGGTAAATCTGCGGGACTGTCTCAGGAGAAACCCTCCAACCTGCCTGAAATGTTCTACACCCAGTGATGGCTTAGCGAGATCTTGTAAATTAAAGCATTGTTGCCTTTAAGCAGCTATTTGCTAATTGTCTGGACTTCATGTGGCTTCATGTTTCATCCACATTATGATTTTACAGCCTTCTATGTTAAATGTTAAAAGCTGCTGCAAAATGTTTTTGCCAGTCCAGGTCATATAATACACGTACTGGCTTTCTGAAACTGCGTTTCTACTAATAGGGTATGGGTTATTTACAAGGTTCCATTCAAGATTTTTTCAACCTTGGTGCCATCTAGCAAACCACCCCACATTTCCAACAGTTTTGAGAAGAACCACGTATGGATCATCAATGGAGGCTGTTGCACAATGGAAGTAAACAGTAGTAGCAAGATGGTGCTGAAACAGCTTCTTCTCCAAACTGTAGAATGACACACCCAATGATGTCATTACAATTTGCTCTGGAAATAACATTTTTCGGTTCCAGCTGATACCCACCCTTTCAGGTGCAGCAATGGGTTGCCACCAACAGGGGGCGCCCGGAAGGGGGGAGAGTACTTTGCACAAGGATACCTCAGTGGTGCCACTAGCAGTCCTGAGATTCGAAACCATGCCCTTCTGATCCAATGTCAAACTAAAGAAACATGCAGATTATTTTCTTTTTGCAAAATAGGACTGAACAACAGAAAGTAATGGAGGTGATATTCAAATTCAGTGGGCCCTGTTTGTGCATGCAGTACTGCAAGTACATTCAGAGTTTGGGATGCGTATCCTGAAAGCAGGGACAGCTTGTGACTCACTTTCAGGAGCTGCACCGTGCAGAGGAGAACACCCCAAACTCTGTACTTTCGTGCTTAAGTATGACGCCTAGCTCTGTGCTACCTCAACTACTCTTCACGGAGGTCCAGCAGTCTTAGCTGGTGTGGGGCTAGAAAACTTAAGCTGAAGCATGTACACATGAGAATAATTGAAATCTCAACATTTTAGAGAGCCGTACAACCGAAATGACTTCCAAAGCGTTCTCCAAGGTGATGATAGAGGCTGTTTGGCAAACAAAGAAAAGAGGCTGATGAGATCCGAGCTTAAGAGAGATAGAGAGTTGGACAGAGTGAAAGAGAATGGCATCCAATAGTGTCTCTCTGAGCAGCCCCTAAATCAATAACCGGGAGCACTATGTCAAAGAAGGGTTTTAAAATCTTCTATTAGAGTCCAACGTAATTGCACAATTATAGAGGTATCGATAGAAGGTTTCATGTGAGACTGTGTGACTATGTGCATGTTTGTGTGGATGCAAGATCCCAGGAACAACCTCCCCCACACAAACATGCAGGTTGTACAGCAATAAGCGAATGGACATTAGTTAAACATTACTGCCCTTATAGGTATTGCCATTATTGCTCTTACAGGTCAAGATGAGATCACAAACAGCAAGGCAGATCTCCTCTATCACAGCAGGGCAGCAGTCATGATTACATGCAGAGCCTTGAACGATAATCAATGGTTGAATGGCTGTTCTGCACACACTGACCACTAAACACTATAAAAACCCAGGTCAAAAGCCTGGCCTTGGTATGAGCACATGTATGGTAATCTGAATAAATGGATTACATCTATGGATGAGTGAATGACATTTATGGAAAAAAATAAGAATTTTACAAAAAAGAAGCCCTTCTTTTCAAGAAGATTTCATGTATTGCAGCAAAAATGGATTTCTTTACAGTGGTGAGCAGTATAACCACCCCATGAATTGATTTTAACAGTTACATTTAGGCTAAAACCTCTCAAAACCACAATAAAACAATATTGTAGATATCACACAACATATCTGTAGCCAGATTGTGAAATAACTGTTTGTAAAATGTCTTGATGTCTGGTTCCTATCACTACTGCTGTGAAGAATTCTGACTATGTTTCAATCAAATTTCACATCAAACCACTTATTACTTGCACCTTGACCACTGGAATTATGCTGTAAGTTTTAAGCACCAATGGAATTCCCTTTCATGCTAAACACAATGAGGCACTTCTAAATATTTTTTTTGTCTGCCATTGCATTATTATTATTTAAACAAGGTTTGTTTAAGAAATTAAGATTATCAGTGCAGTCTGAAGACTAATACAGCAGAATACAGTGAGGTGTTCAAATTCTCCTTATTTTATTCAAGGGGAAGATTTTCAGCTTGTGGTTAGGACATTCGCCCTGTGATCATGGAGGTGTGGGTTTGATTCCCAAGACTGCTAAGCACCTCTGAGGTGCCTTGAGCAAGGTACCGTCCCCACACACTGCTCCCCGGGTGCTGTGTTCCTGGCTGCTCACTGCTTCACTTGGTGAATGGGTTAAATGCAGAGGAAGCTGTGTTGCGGTTTGACAGAATGGTCACTTTTAAAATCATGAGTCGACACTGGAATTAAAACCTTAGAGAAGCCTCTAACCAGGCGCAAGTTGTTGCATAGCTGTTGAATGCAATTACATTTGTCCAGCACTACAAGATTCAGATGCATCAATGATTCAGCCATTTTGGGCTTTGAATCCGCAGGCAGCTATTATGGAGAAGCCTCAGATCATCAGTCTGGTCAATCCACTCCACTCCCACCCCAACTCCCTCCTTCACACCCAAGTGTCTCCTCTATTTCACTGTAAGTGAGAGTAGAACGCTCTGGAATGAATAAACAGCTGCTGTCTGAAGCTGACTGCTGTTTGATGGATCAGAGGAGGGGGAATGGCTGCTGGCTACTGGCTACATATATTTTCTTGCTCTCTTCGAGCTCTTAAGAATAGACATTAAAGGTAAGGTACAATTTCCTTCAGCATTAGAACAGCACAATTCCGACCCTTTTTGGAGAATCTCCCTTTACACCCAAATGATGGAAATACGGTGAAGGTGGACTGCATCCTAATGACAGCCTATTTGAAGAAAATTTTAAACTGCTGGCAAGACCTTTGAGACCACACAAACCAGGTTTAAACCAATCCTGCCATGTTTCAGACGCACATTGACCTGAAATAACACCAATAGGATTTACAGCATGATAACATTAAAAAAAATATTTGTCTCTCGTACAATAGAAAAAAAAAAGATATTCCGTTAAAAGTGTGGATTTTAAACTTTCAATCCATACTCTAATTGTGAAGGAAAGTCTTGTTTTGTCATTTTGCCATTTTTTCTCTGGACTGATTGAAATCTATTAAGACTCCATGTCTCCAGCACACCTGATTCAACTATTCCAACAATTACCAAGCTGTTCCCGGATTTAAACGGGTGTGTAAGAGCAGAGAAACACAAAAATGGTGCAGGACATGAAGCCCCCCAGGACCAAGGTACGGAACCACTGAACTAGCTAAAATGTAACTGACACAATCATGTAGTCACATATAAATGTTTAAAACAGCTAGCAAGAAAATGTTTCAAATTTGGCAAGACCAAATTACCGACCAGTTTTACTGTGGTGACACCTGGTTGCAAGGTTGTGTGGCCTCATAATGTTGATATACCCTTTGAAACATTACCTCAACTCAGCTGTGCAATGCAAGTCTACATCCCATGTTCCACTTACATCACTAAATCTAGAAGCAATTCTATCTGCCCTCAGACCACTCTGACTGTAGAGTGGATGTCCCTTTTTAGTCTGCCTAAAAAGGCTGTTTTAGCTCAGTGGTAAAATTCCAGGGCACTGCTAGCCTCTCACAACAAGCACCTTCTACACATGATGTATGAGTGCCATCACCAAAAAATAATGGTGTGGTCTGAAGGTAATCTTTTATTTTTGTGAGCTGCAAGGCCAAGCAGAATGGCTACAGCCCAGTCTCTCTTTCCAAGTGAGAACAAGAGGGTTAAGTATATGGCCTTTTTATCAAAATTCTGCATGTGATGGAAATATGCATCCAAAATCAAGGTGATACCTCCTTTAACAAGAAATTATCAGCATGATTTTGGATCTGATGCCCTGATTGTCTGTGCCACTCTTTCACAATGAAGCCCGATTACTAGTCTAATTAAAATAGCTAATTATGAATAATTAAAACCCAGAAGTCAAATCAAACCTTCTTGCTTTGAAAGGCTGGCTACATTGTTTCTGTAATTTCAAACACTAATTATTCAGCTACTAAGAGTCACAATGATTCAAATACAAACCTGCGACAGAGCCCAAACATGTGATAACCTTTACTTTAATGTAAGGCACTAATGTACCTCCATTACAGAGAACCTTCTGCCATTTTTTAAGTTGAAAGAAAGCCCTTCTTATCCCTGGATACAGTGACAGGAAAGAATCAAAGCATATTTAAAGTGGACTGGAACTCTCAGTAGGATGGCAGCAATAACAACTGATTAAAGCAGCCATATCCTGCAACATATGTGGTAAAATGTGTGCACCCGGAGAGATAACAGTCAAGCAATGGATTTCTCTGTGACAGAAAACTGACTTAAATAGCCTTGGCCACTTCCAGCTTCCATTATCTAGAAGCCAGTCTGGACCACAGAGAGAAACAAGGAGGAGGTGTGAGTGGAGGAGGTGTGAGGAGGGTTGAAAGCCACCAGACTGGCAGGGTTTGGAGGGATGGGGTTGCAACAGTAAGGGAAGGGGAAGGTCAGTCCCTCTTGGCAAGAGCAGGCCGGAATCAAGCAGTCTTTCCCGAGTGAGCAGGTGGATTGAGTCTGAGCCAGCATGATAGGCTTTGGACCAAAGACTGGACACCTATAGCTCCACATCACTCTAACGACCTTGAGGAAACAAAGAACTGACATTCCATTCATCAGACTGGCTTGCTACATCTAAGGGTTCCTTTTGTAGATTTTTATCTCTACTTTTACAACAGAATGAGCTAGACTCTACGTAATCATATTCCTTTCCGTTCTAACTTCCAAGGTCCAGAATTTTGGGGAACGCAAACAAATAATTATATATAAACAGATAAGACTTGATCGAAGTAATCATTTTTTATATATATCATGGCACTGTGGCAGAGGCAGTATAAGGGTCTGGGCTACGTTGCGGTAGGAAAACCTGAGTTCTATCTTTTATATTACACCCCTTTATGGTCATGGTAATGAGACAATGCTACCTGCCACACTGCAAAAACTGTTAAGGAACAATTTGAGGAACAAATCCCTAGATCTCAATCCATTTAAGGATCTATTGGATGTGTTGTAAAAACTAGTCCAATCCATGGAGGCCCCACTTTGCAACTTACAGCATTTAAAAGATCTGCTGTAACATCTTGGTGCAGACACCCCAGCACACCTTCAGAGGTCTTGTGGAGTCCATGCCTCAACCAGTCAGAGGTGTTTTGGCGGCAAGAGACTTTAACATGTTGGCTAATTGGTATATATATCAAAGTGAAAATTTATCTCAGGCTGGTTTGAAAGCAAGAAATAAAAAATAAAGCACACCCAAACCCATATTCTTTGACACTTTCATGAATCTAAAACCATCCTTTCGTGCAAAGAAGACACAGAAAGTGGCGTTAATCCTTTGCGGATGAATCAACAATCAGAGCGCCTGATTGGATTAGGGCCTCTATTTGTGTGAGTCCGAGTGGCTGGTGGAGGTGATGAAAAGCCATATTAGCTGAAAGTGAGGATGCACCACTCGACAGCTGGCACTCCTGGATGACTGCACACAGGTCTTTTTCATGTGTTGCCAAGAACTAAGAGAGAGAGCAGAATGCTTTCAGCCAGGTTTCTTGGCAACAGAATGGGCGTTCCCATATTCTCTCAGAGCGCATCTCTTTCCTATAGAGCACAAGTTCCTTTTACAGCTTGTTAAAAAAAGTAAAAATTTCTTTCAGTTTTGTATGCACATTCAAATTCATTGTTTTTTCATAGGTACATTCAAACTCACTGTTTGCATGTTTTCTTTTTCAAATGGTGTGTTATTAGCTCAGGAGATCAGGAGCCGCAACCTTCAACTAGGTTCAAGACTGCAATTTCACTGTTATATGCATCCTGAAATGTGTTTTGCATTTTGCTAGGTCCTTGTGTCATCCATTTATATTCAATTCCAGGCACCTCAGTCCTGCTCTGAGCTCTGTGTCTGTATCCAATGCCACTATGTTTCAGTTGCACTTGCCTAAAATAACGCTGATACTATTTACAGTCTGGTTATATCCAACAAATACCTGATACTGACCTGATGCTACACCCACAGTGCAAACAATTTCCTAGGTCCCCCTTACATGCCTTTCTTTAAAAAAACAATCATAAATTCTTTCCAACATTTAGATCCAAATCCCAGTTATGAAGAAAAGTCTGGTTTAATCATTTTGCCATTATATTGTTGCTGTTTTAGTCATTGTTTGACCGATTCACACTGTAAGACTGAATTGTATGCAGATGTTATAGATTATGTAACTCGCTGTTTCCCAGCCTTTGTCCTGGAACCCCCCTGCTTTTCAGTGTACTCAACATGCCAGATCCAACAATTCCACTAATTAACAAGCTGTTCTTGAATTGAAATATGATTGTAAGAGCTGGGAAAACATAAAAACTGTGCAGGACATGGAGACCCCAGGACCAAGGTAGGGAACCACTGAACTAGCTAAACATGTAACTGATGCAATCATATATAAATGTGTATAGCAAATGTATGTACAGCATTACCATAATAACACTCTATCTCTGATACCAATAGCAATATTGGAATCTTGAGTATCACCCAATGCTGATCTAATACTTCCCTTGTCGAATCCGTGTCATCTCTGCTTTTAAAGGTCAAAGGGGAAAAGCTCTTAATATCTCTGATGGCCTGAACACTTCAGATGCACATTCATAGAATACAGATTCATCTTGCACCCTCAAGCAGTCAGGAGAACACAATGTCAAGCCATACTTCAGGAATCCACATTTGTTTATTAAAAGCCTAGAAGAAAACACATGCCATTAAGCACTCCATCAATGAGACTCTAGGGCCTACTAGAGCTGCATTAAGGAAAACATCATCCAATTACTGTAAGCTAACGCGGGGGTGGGGACCTCTAACTGCTCTTGATAAATAGCTCTTTAATTAGTCAGGCAGACATTTTCCTCTGATGGACGGCCCATGTGGAGAAGCATGATAATAACCACCGGTGTCTATCTCCAGGGTCCATCACCATGTTGCTTTCCAGCATAATGGGATGAAATAAAGGGAGTTAAAATTTTCAAACTTTTTTGGCCCAAGTACCACCACCACTCAAACTATTGGCAGCTCTGCTCATTTCTGAGCTTCTTTCTTATTTTCCTTTTTTTATTCTCATAACATTTTAACTTAAATTTAAATCTGACACCAGGCACTACCATTTCGTGCTAGTTCTGGTCATTTTTGTCTGGTATTTTTACTTTTTTCACCCGTGTGTGGAGACCCGGTGCTTGGCCCCTTTGTTTACACTCGAGATCAGCTGTTAGCGCTGTGCCCTGCAGCGGTGCTGCCGGCAGACAGACCGGACATCCCCAGCAAGCTGAGGAGAAAGAGACGGGGGTTTCGTGCCGGGAGGGAGCATTGTTGCCCAAGAAGGAGACGATACAGACTATCTCTCCCTTCTGTAACCATGGGAAATGTAAGATCTCTCATTAACAAGATGGACGAGCTAACATCGCTAACCCGCTACCAGACGGAGTTCCGGCAGTGTAGCATCATGATGCTAATGGAGACCTGGCTAACACCGCTAACTCCAGACATGATGCATGGCACTGCCTGTATTCCAGCTGCTGCGGGTGGACAGGACAAGGTTTGAGTGGTAAGAGGAAAGGAGGTGGACTGGCAGTGTGTGTGAATGACAGATGGTATAACCCTGGGCACAGCACTGTGAGAGAACAACTTTGCAGCAGAGACATTGAGCTGTTAGCCATTAGCATGCAACAATACTACCTCCCCAGTGATTTCTCACATGTTATCGTGATAACGGCGTATGTCCCCCCCTTGGCCAACGTGGAGGCAGCTTGAGACTCTCTTCACTCTGTAGTCAGCAGATTGCAGACACAGCATTCCCAGGCCATGTTCATAATATCAGGTGATTTCAACCATGTATCCCTGGTCTGCACACTGCCTACTTTCACCCAGTATGTGATATGCCCCACCAGAGACAATAAAACACTGGATTTACTGTATGCTAACACAAAAGAAGCATACAGTTCGTCACCTCTCCTTCCCCAGGGGAGATCAGATCACAACCTGGTGCACCTTGTCCCTGTGGATGAGCCCTTAGTGTGCAGGGAGCCACCCGTCACCCGCACAGTGCAGAGATGGTTGAAGGAGGGCGAGAAGGCTCTTAAGGACTGTTTTGAGTCTACTGCGTGGGTAGTGCTTTGTGACAACCATGGGGAAGACATTGACAGCCTTGTCACCTGCGTTACGGACTACATTAATTTCTCTGCGGATAACACCATACCCACCAGGACTGTGAGGTGCTTCTCCAACAACAAACCTTGGATTACTCCAGAAATAAAAGCCGTCCTCAAGCAGAAGAGGAGGGCTTTCAAATCAGGAGACAAAGAGGCTGAATAGGGTGCAAAGAGAGCTGAAAGGACTGATCAGGGATGGGAAGGACAGCGACAGGCAGAAGATGGAAAACCAACTTCAGCATAACAATGTTAGCGAAGTCTGGAGAGGCCTTAGAACCATCTCGGGCCACAAAGAACAAAACACTCTGCCGGTGGAGGATGTGAGGTGGGCAAATGAACAGAATCACTTCTTTAACAGGTTTGATTCATCCTGGATGTAGTCTTCAACATCTGCTGCAGACACACCCACCCCTACCTCTGTTCCACCTCACACACCCTGCTCACTGCTCCCCACCCCCAACCATATATATATACAAATATACCTATTGTGTACATACATACAACTTCCCAAGTCTACATATTTCTAGATTGTACATTTTATACTATACTGTTGCTATAGTATTTTATTCTATTCTATTGTTTTCCTAATTTTTGCTGCTCTTAACTTTGTGCTGTCCACTTTCTGCCGTGACAAAGCAAATTTCCCACTTGTGGGACTAATAAAGGTTTATCTTGTCTCTTATCTCATCTTATCTATTCTGTTCAGCCATGACATTCTACAACAGACATCTCCCCAAAGCAACTTTCCAGAAAAGACCCTTAATTAGCACCTCCAAAACTAGAAAAACTCCTTAGGAGCATGAAGAAGAACCATTAAGAGGAGTCAAGACTCAAAAGGAAAAACTCACTAATAGCATGAGGAAAAAACAACGAACCAAGACTCTGTGAGGTTCATCTTCTGAGCTTCCCTGAACAGTACAATTATGATACAAGTAGGAGAAATAAGTTTTATATTTTAGCTTTCCCAGGTTTCACCACCATGTAGCTTTCCAGCATAATGGGATTAAATAAAGGGAGGTAAAATTCTCAACTTCATTTGAGTTAAGTACCACCACCAAACCATGGGATCCAAATACTATTCTGTTCTGTCACGACATAAGAGTTGATGAGGTTTAAAAAGGGGTTCTGTCCTTTCAGTGATGTACACAAAAGGTACCTGACTGCTAATAGGTCTACCTGCTAAAGAGCCTGCCTGTTAAACAAGTGTGAGTTTAGTGTATCCTTAAAGTGGTTTGCTTCTAAAAACGTGGCTGGGCTAGCTGCAGATAGAGGCATTGGTATTCTGTGGAGGACCAGCTGGCTCAGGGGAAAAGCTGAGTGCTAATGGGTTTGTGAGGCCCATTCTCTTTTTCATTCTCTTTCTCGCTCTTTCTCACAACCTCTTCTTCTCTTCTTTTCCGCTCCCCCTTCCTTCCCAATCTATAAGACAAACACATTAAGATATTTGAGAGGAAGAAAATGGCTGGCAAATACCTCTCTTTCTCAGTCTCTGTCTCTCTTTCTCTCCCACTTCTTCAGAAAAGCTGTCATGGAGGGGGAAAAAGCAGAAGATGAAAGAACGTGTCTGGCTATCAAAGCTGGCAGCTGGATCTAAGACTCCTAAAGCAGGACTTTGCAAAGATGCCAGAGGTGAACAAAGCGCTCTCTGAGCCAGCGTTGAATGCTAAGAGTCGTTCAACTTAATGTCGAGAAGACCATGTCATCGCACTGTAAGTAGAAAGACAGTCAGTTTCAAGCTGTTTCCTTGCCAGATCTAGCAAATGCACATTTGTAGGCAGGAAACTGCAGCAATCAACTGATATTAATTCTTTAAAGCAGTGCTCTCGTTCAAACCTGCTAGTAGGTTTTCACACATATCTTGAGTTGTGATTGAATTTAGATTGTATTCAGTTGTGATTGTACTCAGTTCCCATGCATTTGTGTTTTTCAACACCAAAACAACTTTCTGAAAAAAGGCCCTTAATGGGCACCTCCAAAACTATAAAAACTCCCTAAGAGCATGAAGAAGAACCGCTAAGAGAAACCAAGAGTCAAAGGGAAAAATTCTCTAATAGCATGAGCAGGCAACAAGGAACCAAGATCATATTGTATCATCACTCTATTGTGCACGGGACAATAGAGTTATGATACAAGTAGGACAATTAAGTTTAGTATTTTTTCTTTTTTTTTTCCATCTCTCAGTCACACAATGCTAACAACAATGGAAGGCTGAAAGCTACCACAAAGCCAGCTACTGCATCTTTTGGAACTGTTACTAATGTACTTTTGTTTGAAGACTCACCACAGTTGTAGGAGGGCACTAACTGTCAATTCAGTTACATCAGTTAACAGGTGCCTGTATTGGCTAGCATCGCTAATCATACTGAGTGATGTGAGGAGAAGAAAGCATTCAATGCTCATGCAGGACTTAGTCAAAAATGTAATGTGATTGTTATTGTGTAAATATTTATTAAAACTCCAGAGCACTCAGAACAGGCTCTAGGAGCCCATGTATCAGATCTTATATCTTAACACACTAGGTTTGAACAGAAGAATGGAACCATATGGAGGCTTGGTTTGAGAGACACTTCCCGACAATGTGCTGAGATATAATAACATAATATCTACCATTTACGTCCCAGTTTATCTGCACTGAATGTTCATCTGAACAATGTAAATTAACTGCAAAAAGTTATAACCTCTGCCATGCTTATTGTCATGTAAAGCACTGCTTGTGCAATTATATGCATGAATCAGCAAAGTTCAGCCGTCGCTGTGTGTGTGTGTGTGTGTGTGTGTGTGTGTGTGAGAGAGAGAGAGAGATAGAAGGTGACGAGTGAAGCTGATGATGCTGATGAAACCGCCTCATTAAGAGTCACACGCTGTGAGAAATCTAACACCTCGCTGCGGGCTCTGCCTCTCTCTTCTGATCCACAATCAGCTCTGTCACTTTGCTTTTAATCAGAATCCGCTCATTAGCGGATGAGCGAGACACAGCAGCGTCTCTAAGGGGTCTTGAGGAGGTGTTTCAAAGAACACGACTAGCTTTCAGCCCCTCTGATCCTCTTTGTCTTTAAAGAAATCATACAGATTTACTCAATCTCCCCCCTTACCTTAAATATAGTTAATCAGCCAAGACATGCTGTCCAAAGTTGCTGCAGCTAAAAGGCTAATTCAGTAATGGAAGCTCAAACCCCACCAATTAGCACCATGCTAACTGCATGACTAAGTCATCTTACACTTGTTTCACTGCATTCATTTCAAATAGACCAGCATATGGGTATGCAAGTAGACAAAATCCAGCCTTCAATATTGTGCTACTACTGCTACCACTGTTCATAGCTGAAGGCTGTTCTGTGAGGCACTGGTGTGACAATTTAACCATTGCACAACTCCATTAACACTGAGTTTGCTCCAGTTCGATGAAGCTGCCTGTGGTAAACTCAAAACTCATGAGTGTATAGCCTAAAAAAACAGAAGCAAGCACAATTACAACACATTGCCTGGTGTAAAAACATGGTCTTGCTGCACAAGCTGAATATGTCAAAAAATAGGCAAAAAAAAATCGAGCCCCCTCAAGATTGCATAGTTTAAAAAATTCTTAACACAAGTAGAATAAAAGTAGTAATACATTAAAAGTATTATTCTACTAAAATACAATAAAATAGGACTCACACTTTTCTATTCGTTTACTTACTGAGGCTGCTTCTGGCCGACAAACATATAAAATATTTGAATGCACCACAAGGGGGGTGCTCACATGAAGTAATTTTTTACGTTGTTTCTGTGGAGCACCATAAAGCCATCTGTTAGATGAGTTCTTCGTACTTCTAAAATGCATACGTAAAAACTCAGTTATTGCTGAAAGCCATCCACAGCTGACCAGTGAATATCAAGAATGCCTTCTCTCTAGTTCAACATGGTAGAAAAGGTTGTTTAGGCTGTTTCGAATATCTATAGCCATAAAACGCTTGACACAAGGATTGCCACAATCTGAAGGTGAAAAAGGTTTTCGCCTCAGACTCCCAAATCACTAGCTGATGTTAATCTACTTGTCAATCAAATGCCAAATAACAAGCTTCCTGAGTAGCATGACCTGTTTTGCATCATGCATTTTGAAGGCTATCACTTGAAACCCACCACAGGACCAGAGCTGGACACCCTTGATGTAAGAAGATGCAAACTCCAGGCTGATTGACTATTGATGGCAATCAGCTACTCTGCTCTCTGTCAGGAAAGAGAGAGAGAGAGTCTGTGAGAGAGACAGAGATAGAGAGATGAGCTGGTGATTCTTCATTTTCCTCCTCTCTTGCCTCCTGTTATGGCCCCCCTCAGATTGCAGTCTACAGGTGAATGGAGAGCAGTCCCCTGGAAATGCCGCAGCCCTGCCGATCGGAACGATACGCCCACATGAGAGGGACAAAAAAGGCGAGGGAGGCGGATGATTTTTTAGTGCATGGCTTGAATAAAAATGGCTTTCTGGTTGCAACGTACAAGCAATAAAGAACATCTATTTGAAATTCCATTAGCAGCCGATGCTCCCTCTCCACTCCCCACCATCTCTTCTCTCTTTCTCTCCTCTTCTCAATCTGAGCATCCCTCCGCCTGTTAGCTTCATATTTTAATCGAGCTCACAGCTCTCCAGACGCGGCCGAGTCCCCCAGAATGCAAATGGCCACTGTCTTTAGGTCCAGCCCTCAAACACACAATGCTTAGAGAGACACACTGGCTGCCATGTAATTACACTTCTCCTCTATTTCTCTAACTTGTCTCCATTTCTTACTCCCTCTCTGCATCTCTCTCTCATGAACACCGGCGCCCCCCGTGTGTGGCAGCCTAGTACGGCAGCTTCGCTCATTTTATGAGCTTCTTTCTTATTTTCCACTTCTTACTCTTGTAATTTCTTACTTAAGTTTTAGCAATTTAATTCCGACACCATGCACTACCCTTTTGTGCTAGTTCTGGTCATTTTTCTCTGTTTTTTTTCCACTTTTTTCACCCGTGTTTGGAGACCCGGCGCGTGGCTCCTTTGTTTACAGCCGTGATCAGCTGTTAGCTCTGCGCCCCGCAGCGGTGCTGCCGGCCGATAGACCCGACATCCCCAGCGAGCTGAGGAGAAAGAGACGGGGGTGTCGTGCTGGGAGAGAGCGTCGTAGACCGAGGAAGAGACGTTACAGACCATCTATCCCTTCTGTAATCATGGGAAACGTGAGATCTCTCCCTAATAAGATGGAC
>JBBJLS010013307.1:0-15685 GCA_037577275.1 Bryconaethiops microstoma
ACACACACACACACACACACACACACACACACACACACACACACACACACACACACACACACACACACACACTAATATGCCACTAATATGTCAAAGTCACTGCTGTACTGAGAATGGTCACCCACCCAAATAATACCTGCTCCCTGGTGGTCCTGACAAATGATGCAAAGAAACAGAGTGCAATTGAAAACTACAAAGTGCACCTATATGGTAAGTGGGGTTAATAAAATGGACAATGAGTGCAAATACAAAGTAGGTGGCTCATTTGTGTATATGCTTTGAATGTTGCTGCATTACAGCCACTAAGAGTACAAATAAAATAAAAGTTTTGAATTGTTTGACTAATGCAGTAACTGAAAAACCACTTTTGAGTTTTTATAGTATTTCTTTTATAGTATTTCTTGATGTTAACCCTGAAGTATCTCACCAATTTTACTCCACCTTAGTTTGTGCTCCACTCTCCCATGCACTGTGAGCCAAATACAAACCTTCCAGATGAGCATTTCTGTGGGTGTCTGGATTTATTAATATATCCCCAAACATACCATTTAAAGAAATTAATCACATCAAGGGTTCATCAGTGTGTTTTTACTATCTTGCAAGACATATCACAATAAGCAGCAATATAATCATAATACTAGCATTTTGTCCCTATTGCGCTGCACTAGTTAAAACTGACTTTAGTCACTATTGCAACGCATACAATAGCTGAGACTGCTAGACCAGTTGCTGTTTCTCACCACAATTTATTCTACCAATGAGTCAGAAACTCAAGTTCCTGAAATGGCACTTAAAGTAAAAGTGGTCACCCTGCACAGTTCCTCTTTGACACCCTACATGGTGACTAGATTTGTACAGATAAATGTAAGAGTACAAAAACGTCACCATTTTAGAGCAATAAAACTGCATAGGCTAAAAATTATTTATCTCATTTCAACATGTCAACGCTGCACTTGCCTGGAGCATTAACTGAACAATAGGAACAGTATTTTCAAGTGTTTACTATCCCATGAATCAAACTTTGGAATAAACACAGTCATATCTGATATAAACTGACACTAAGTTTCAATGTTGAATTTTAAACCAGATTTTCAACATCATAAAATACCAAGGGCTCCTGAGTGGCCCCTAGTGCTAGTTTTAGCAAAAATGGCAGAGAGACAATACATTTTACTTTACGGACTGATACTAATAATCAGTATTTCTCTATCTATATGCTATCTGATGCGGATTTTAAATATATTACAGCCAAGTGTGAATGAAAAAAAAAAGTTTTGCTGTAAGAGCAGATCCTGCTTTAATTTGTAGGTTATACTCATCCAGAAGGAGGGGTAATTAATCTATAAATATACTGGCTCTTAAGTCATAATATGCCACAAAGGACAAATTATGTTTTGCTTGTAGTGAAACATGCAGTTGGTAAGTCCTCCTCGAGTACTGACGATAACCAAAATCAGGAAGGCATATCGTGATGCAACTTAGCAGGGTAACAATTAATATAGTCATACTTGGCCACCCCTAGATCCAACATTATAACACGTGACTAAAAATGGCTGAACTCATGCAAAGAAGGGTTTCATGTCCTTACCGTCTCCTCCAGCGGGGTCTCATCACTAATGAAAGAGACGCGGAAGTTGGTGCAAAGAAGCGTTCCGAAAATGCCACGCTGAGACGAGTCATCCTGAGTGTGTTTGAGGATGGGGTCCGCACTACAGAATACCACTTCCCCTGAAGATGAACAACAGCGAGTGTATTCAGAGATAATGATGTTCTCACTTGGTTTAAGATTATCCAGCATAACAATTTCTAGCCAACAACTACATCAACGGCAGTTTCGATTTCTACTATTCCTTAATGCAAGCTTATATTCTAAAACTTTTTTTTTAAATTTTACCAAAAAACTGAATTAGATTAAATAGATCTACAACAAATGGTAAAAAAATCCAATTCTTAAATATATGATTCTAAAAATACCTTCAATTTAATACCATTTAATGCAACCAATCAGTAAATCCCTCACATCACACATTCTTCCTGCCTCACTTCTCTGGTCTCATTAGAATATTATGCCACAGCCCAACAGTGATAATTCTTTATTCACATTTTTGAATGGTATTTACTGCTTATATTTATTTGCCTAAATTTGTCCTACTGAAGGTCGATTTGATCAATTTTATATGTTTATTCAAAAGCAATACATAAAAAAGAAAAACAAACAAAAACAGTGTTTGTTTTTCAGCAGAGCATGTTTTGATGCATTTTTAGCTAGTACTCATACAAATTTTAATACTAAGATGAAGAATGAAACATCTGCAAAGGTGTTTCCTCTATGGGCACCAGAAAAGGTCCCCATGGGAGTAAGTGCAGATCTGTCTTAAGCTAGAGGAACTGGCCAAGAAAAAACACAACTCAAGAATAGATTGAAACTATGCAAAAATGATTCACTTAAAAGAATATATCTGAGCTCAGCCACAACACCACAAAACATTTACCTGGTAGCAAATCCGGATGCCTCTCTTTCTTGACTGGTTCCTTCTCCGATTTTATTTCCTGTAAAAAAAAAAATAATAAAATGTTAATGGCATATTTCTGTGATATGTGTAGGACACATTTTATGTTTACAGTCAAGTCACAGCGGCATACCTTCTGTATTTTACCTGAGGCTGACTCAGAAAGGCTGCTCAGTCAGTACTGAACAATAAACAACAGCCACCCCTTCAGTAATTACAGCACTGGACAGCATAGGATGTCTCTTTCAGAAAAGAGCTGAGTCAGGGACATGTAACACTGTGGGGTTAGTGGCTACATACATTTACCCAGGAATATGTGTTTAAATGCCTTTTTTTAATAGGTTACAGTCTTAACACCTTTATTGTGATTTCTTTAAGTCAGTTAAATCCTGTTCAGCAACTGGATTCCTTTCACTTTCAAGCGTTTTACCTCACAACTAAAAGACCCTGACACGAGAAGAATAGTCCATTCAAAAACTTCTGTTTCAATGATAGACAGTAGCTTCAGGGCAACAGCAGTTCTCTACATAACGCAGTGTTTTTTAATCAACTTTAACATTTTACTGCTATTTTACGTCGACATGGACCATTATTATTATTACTATTATTATTAATAAAATCCTTGTTTTAAAGAACAGGCTGAGTCTACTAAAGATTGCCAGAGCTGAATAACTTCAGCACCCTTCACTTCTGGTCTTCCTACCCATGTAAATATCAAGCCTATCTGACAACAATCTGAAAGGCAGCTGGTGGCAGGTGGTTAGAGAGTTGCCTCTGTGATCAGAAAGTTGTGGGTTTAAATCCCAGGACTGCTAGTGGTACCACTGAGGTACCTCTGAGCAAAGGACCGTCCCCACACACTGCTCCCTTGGCGCTGTGTTCCTGGATGCCCGCTGCTGCACTTGGTGAATGGATTAAATGTAGAGAAAATTCAATTTGTCAGATTTACTGTCACTTTTCACCCTCAGAAAACGTGTATATTCAGAGGTCAGCAAATAAGTTCATAAATAAATGTTCATATTTGTGGTGCAGATACCATCACTGTACAGAAAATCAGTAAGTTTTTCTACAGTTTGACAAGATTACATGTGTAAACACTTTTAGTGGCTTCGCTGACATTTTGTGACTGAATTGTGCCTTGAAGGAGTGGAATCCTCCTTCAGAAGTTTTACATTGTGGCCAAAATAATGTTTTCTACACAGAATTTAGAAAATCATGCAGGAAGAAAGGAAAATCGAGTTGACCAGAGGGCAATGTGTGAGGACAATAGATTCCTGTCCTGGGAGCAGATTTTTTCCTTCTGCACTAAACTGTTCTGAAGGAAAAGTGCTTTAGACAATAGAAAAACACAAAAACAGAAAAAAACAAATCCCGAGCACGCCCAGGTTCTGAATTAATGTCAACATGAAATCCCAGAACAGCAACACTTAGTGTGCGTGTGTTTTTGGGTGGAAATGTGTACTACACGGTCTGATACAGATGGTGGAGCATAAAGCCTTAAAGTCTGTAACATTCAGCACAGCTTATTCAACCCGTAAGTTTTCCAAAAGCCCAAAACTTCGGGAGCGTAAAAAACATCGCGTGACTTCAGACTGTTCCTTTTTGTGGACATATTAGAACATACACAGCGCGGATAAAAACAAAACACGACTTCCATTTTCCTCCAGATTTGAGACAAAAAGTCCAAACAAGGTCAGAGAACCAGACCCGGGAGAGAGGCCCTCTCCTATCTCTCCTTTGCCGGGTCCGGTTCTCCGAACCTGTTCGGGACAGTACTGACCCTCGGGCTGTCACTCACCTCGGGTGTAACGTAGGACACGAACGAAGGTTTGTTGGACTTGGCTCCTCCGCTTCCCAAACTCAACATTTCGGCGACAAATAGTCCAGAACCCCGTCCGCCAGCCGGGCAGGCGATAGGTTGGGAAAGCTCGCAGAACCGCTTCCCTCCGCTCGGGGAAAATTTCCGCGGTCGAAGATTAACCTGCTCGACATTAAACCGCACCCGTCCAACATCACTGGCTCCTCCCACTCAATTGTGTGCGGCCCTCTTATTGGCTCTGTTGGCTGTCAGTCAAATCCCTTACACACGGCCTACTTCCTTAGTGGACAGTGGAGAATGCGCGCTGACCACCCAAACGGCACCCTTTCACAGGGGATTACGAGTAATTTTTTTAAATTGATTACAACAAATTGTGAAGTCACTCCGAGTAAATCAAAGCGAAAAGTCACAGAGCTGGTGGCACCACGGAGGTACCCTTAAGCAAGGTACGGTCCCCACGGTGTTCCTGGCTGCACTCTGCTTCACTTGGATGGATGGGCTAAATGCATAGGAAGAATTTCATACTTCACACTGTGTGTGCTGTGCTGTGTTCACGTATGACAAATGGACACTTTCAATTCCATCTTATTCCAAACTAGCCAAACTCTGAGGTAATAACACAACCCAAGTATGTACAATACATTTACCCAAGGGATTCCTTAATAGAGATACAATAGGGTAATTTTCCACTTCAGAAGTTAGTAACGGCCACTTCCTGCCCATCACCAGCGTAAGTAGGCCGGATGGTCCCTCCTCATATCCTTCCTCTCCTTGAACATGCTGAGTTTGTTACACTGAACAAAAACAAGGAGGGTGAGGATGTTTGCCTAACACCAATAATCATCAGTTGTAGCCTTGATAGACTGTACACAAATGCACTTACATCAAGTTATAAATGGAAAAAAAGAGCCTGATTCTGTAAAGGTCTTTATTATGTCTATTGTTATGCAGTAGTACCGTAACAGCGAATGACTGGCAACTGAAAGGATAGATCTACATCTGCAATTACAACACTGACATAACACTTTAACCCCCATGTGTTTTTCTCTTCAATAGATTCTCAATAAACTAGAAACGGTTAAGCCAGGAAAAAAGGGGCAAGCAGCTGCTCATCTATAAATGGAAGAAACAAAAAACTATAAAACAATAACAACTTGAACACTGCCATGCTTTCATAAAATTGTACAGACTTTTTTTTTTGAAGATCTATTGCAAGATATATGGTCATATATTAGAGATCACACATAGCCCACACATAGCTACATATGATCATATATGCTTATATACACACATACATTTAGGGATTACAACACTATAAAACACAAAGCTTAGGCAGACTTGGGTCAACAACTACTACCTTGCTCTCAGTCTGGAATTAAGCAGTTCCTTCAGGGTGCATTATTTTCTTTGCAAATCTTGTAAAGGAGAAGCAATACAAAGTATCACTGTCTTATGCAAATGCTGTGGTCTTCATCACAATGCTTTGACGTATTCAGTCGGTTTGGTTTGAAATGCGTTAAAACACTGGGCTATTAAGAAGGGGTAGCTCAGGGTTATATGACCCAAGTCTGCTCTCAGGGATCAGTGTCTTTATAGAAAATGCAACACAGCTATGCAACAAAAGCCTGTGGAAAATCAGAAACACACTTACAGTCTATCCTTTGAATAAGCTCAGCTTCTCATCACTTCGCATCAACACATATTAGAGGAGGTTCAGGATATTTCTGTTTGCTGAATACCCAGGGATGTGCTTCACCGATAACTAAAGGCTAACAGCCAATCCCCAAGATGTATTAGCACTACGGCACACATGCTTGTAGGCCTCAAATGTCAGTGTCAAATGTTGTCAAATGTCACATTTTAGCTTAGGTTTTGTGGTGATGAGGAATGTCTCATTCCAAAACAATTACAAATGACAAAAAAAAAAAAAAAAACGAAACAAAAAAAAAAACAACATAAAAACAAAAAGTACTAAACTTGCGAAGTTTACCCTTGCAAAAGTTACCCTTGTTAAAGTAATTTAAAAACAACCAAATTTGAATCTCTTGCCAACTGGTTCTCTTTTAGCTCAACCCACTGCCTCTTTAAAAAAAAATGCCGCATTATGCTAACAGATTATGAAAAGATGGACAAAACCCAACTGAGATTTAACGGGAACTCTAACATGGTTTCATTATTTTTCAGAAACTGATAGTGTATGTTGCCATAAATGTAGCCGGACCTTAATTTTTTTTTTTATTTTTTTTTTTTACATGTGCGCTTTTTAGGTCTATTTCTTTGTATGGAAAAAGTAAGGAGCCCCAAGACTAGCAGGCTAGTGTTTCCAGAGGGTACAAACATCAAGATTTACACATACATTTAGCACAAGCAAAATAAGCATATACCAGCTGAGAATCCTAAATGACTGGAGCACATTTAACCAATGACTCCTTCATTCTGTCAGCAAAATGTTGCATGTACTAAATGCTTTAGTAAATCATAGTACGTCATGAAAATGCAGCTACGCATTTCCCCAGCTGCCACTGTAGGTCTTTGAAGGGCACTAATATCAAAGCTGAGCGACAAAGTGACACTCAGCAAATGGCTTTTTTTTTTTTTTTTTTTACAAGCCACCAAACAATTTCTGGAGCAGTTACTGGCATGCAGAGACCTACAGGTATCGATTTTTCGACCACTGGCATACACAGAATTTCGAAATGGCCAAGGGCAATTCTGTGGAGCTTGCAGAAGTTTAGAAGCCATCATAATCCTTCTTGTCCTTCTTGCCCTCACCCTCGAAGCCATCAGTGCCATCACTATTGTCACGCCGCCTCTTGCGATTGTTCCGCATGCTGAAACGTGGGTTCAGCTGAGGCAGGGGGTCCATGCCTAGAACCTTGTGGATCTGACGGAATGCCAGCAGCCTCAAAGCGAACTGTGGGGGAAAAAAAACAAAAAAAAAAACAGCATGTCAATAGTAGTTTTCTTAAACTACACATAAAATAACCTGATTCTACCTCTGCTGGGCTGCTGTATAACTATTCAGTCATACAGGTCATTGGATTGGATAAATATACACAAAATTTAAAAATTCCTGGAAAATGTACTATGGGCTATGATTATTTTTTTCTTGTATAAATGTTCAGTTTAACTTAGTGTTGATATCTAACTGAATCTGAAATATTTAAACCCAGTTTTAAAAGAGTTCCTCTTTTTTAAAAAATGTTTTTAAAAGTATGACACTTCGCTTAGTTTATTTCTGACAGTTAATTCTGATTAATTAAATATATGGGGGGCATCCTAGCCACATAAATCAGTATCTGTATGTGGTGACAAAATACAAAAGGTCTATTTGTTTTAAGGAGTAGATTTTATCAGTTTCGAAAAGATCCATCTTCGTTATTCTCACTTCATACACGCTCCAGCAGACTAAGATCAGTCTAAAGGAGACGGGAGTGTAAAATTATTGTGCTTTTACCTGAGCGCTTGATGTTATATCTTCTCTCTGCTGTTCCTCCATGGCAGCCAGTGTGTCTGTGGGGTTTTTCTCACATGGGTCTATCAACCCTGGACCACCTGCAAAAAAAAAACAAAAAAACAAACAAACAAACAAAAAAAAAAGTTTAATTTACAGTACAGTCATCTATAGCACTTCAGAGCATGCCCCACTTTCTGATTATGCTGCTCCCCTAAAATGCAAGGGTGAAAAAAAAAAAAAAGCTTTGAGTAGTGTGGAAAAAGAAACATCCTCTGAATTTTACACTGACGCAATTTGTAGTCAGTTTAGTCCACCTTAATCGAATGGCATCAAAAAAAAATGTGCATCACACACACACACACACACACACACACACACACACACACACACACACACACACACACACACACACACACACACACACCGGATCCCTTTTTACCTAACCTCAAATATGCGTATCTAAACAAAGCAGGAGCTGTTTGTACAAACTCAATTACACCCATTACAACTGAAACTCCTCTTCACTGCGTTTATGAAATGTGCATCATGTTCTAGCAAAAAAAAACAACAGATACAAATATTGCTGCGTAATACCTAATCACAAACATTCACTCTTTGGGGGATTTGTGGGTGCGGGGAAATTACATCTGGGATAAGGTTTTCATGGAGAAACAAATGGTAGAAAATGATCACTCAGTACAAAAAGAGGCTGAAGTGAATGGCAGCCTCTCCCCCCACCATTACCACTAACAGGGATCCCTTGCTGTTTCAAAAATTACGTGCAATTTCCAAGCGATAAGGGGACCTGACTGACCTGGGGCATGGTGCAGGATGGCAGAATAATCGTTGCTCACTTTCTCTCGACAGATGGATCATTTGTGTGCCTGAGATGTACATTTTATGTAGTCTGTGGAGACTGGATGTGTATTTTGGGTGACAATCCATGTTTACAGGTATTAGGACAAAACTGTAAATGTACGATCAGGTGACAGTACTAGCATTCAATGTTCAACCACAACATTGATTATTCTATTACAGTACCATCTGTCAAGAAGTGGGATCTATTAGGGAGCAGGTAAACAGTCACTTCTTGAAGTTGATGTGTTGGAAGCAGGCAAAATGGGAGAGAGTAAGAATCTGAGCAACTCTGACAAACTGTGATGGCCAGATGACAGGATCAGACATCTCCAAAACAGCAGGTCTGGTCGGGTGTCCCTGATATGCAGTAGTGAGTACTTACCAAAAGTGGTCCTTGGGTGGACGACTGGTGAACCAGTGACAGGGTCATGATAATCCAAGTCTCATTGATTATTTGTGACCTCTGTGTTTACAGAGTAATTACTTTGCAACAGACACTAGATGAGTGTACAGTTCTACATTATATTCTTACACTTAGAGTAAGATTGAAAAACAAGATTAATTTAGTTTCTCAGTAACATTAGTTTCACCTGCAAGTGTAGGTAAAAGAAGAGGAGAATCGTAAAACCTAGTAAGAGCTCAAGCTTAAATAACAGTTAGTTCCTTTTTGTATTCATAGCACCCTTGGCTTGTCCTATTGAATATCCTACTTTTATTATATGTTTTACATTTGTATTGTGGAGGATGATATTGCCTATTCCCACTGATTAAAACTCCTTGTGGTGTATAGACTCACGGGTCCCTGTAGGGCCTTCCCTCAGCCTCTCCCTCCTGTGATTCTGCAGTGGTTTGTGAGAGAGTGTCACTGTCATACAGTCCATTCACCTCCTCCTCAGTGATGATGTCAAATACTCCATCATCCTGCTTCACGTTTTCTTCAGTCACTGTGTCACAGATGAAAAGAGACAGAGAGAGAGTAGATGGGGAAAAAAACAAACCCATAAACCTACATCAGCTTTACACATGGATGAATAGTTCTGGGCTGGACAAACTATATTTAAAATAAACTGTTTATAGTCAATAAGCCATTTATATCAGCTTTAGTGTTTTAACTTGTGAACTTAATTCCTTTGACAAATGAAAAACAGAAATGTGTTTCCTACAACAGCAGATTTAAGATACAGGTCTACCTCATTGTGACCTCGTGTCTCTAAGCTTAGTCCTGAATTACAAAGTGAGTGGGGATTCTTCACTAAAAATACTGTAAATACTATAAACTATGTGACAAAGTTTAATCGTAAACTGTGAAACTATCTGAGCCTCTTTACTTGGCCTTTTTCACAAAGCCTTCTTGAAAGACAGACAGACAGGCACTAGGCAGAATGACACTGAGCTTGAGTGTCTCTCCTGAAGGGAGGAGAGAATTTTAAATGACGCTTTGATAACATTTCGAAAACTGTTATTGGGGTCTTGAATGCACCACTTGTTGTCCAATCTTGACTCTCACAAAGAGGGGTTATTGGGACAAAAACAGCGCTCCTGCTGCATGACGGAGCTTTGGTTCTACTGAATGGCACAACCTGGATGGGTATAAAAGTCTCAAGGCAGATGCAGGTCATGAGTTTTAAAGGACCTGAAAGAGTCCTGGAAAGATTGATCAATTCCTGTAGGCAGCGGCTGAGGGGTGGGTGCGGGTTTTCAGTCACTCTCTGAAGAAATAAATATATATATATATATATATGTAATAAAAATGTTACAGATTTAATGTTATATGACCTCAAATGCATCAGACTCTTAATTTCTATTTCTAATTTCTACTAAAATGTATTACTGTACTAAAGATGTGCAACTGGTTAATACCCCTTGAGGAGTCACTGTAAACACTTGTGCAAGAGTGAAAAATCAATAAAATTCCTAAAAACAGTTATCATCATGTTATTCGGCATAATTCAATATTAGTCAATATTATTAATCAATATCAATTGCATCGCTGGCAGATTTTTTGTTTGGCCAACTCATAACTACCTGACAAAGCTCATAAAGGATTTTATTAACTCACATTTTTTTATTAACAGCGGGCATTTCATTATTTTAAATAATGAAATGCCCGCTGCTTACTCTGGGACTTTCCTTTACCTGTAACTCTGGGCGTGGGTTTGTAAGGTGGAGGCGGGCTGGCCGTGTGTGTGTGTCCTGCTGGTGTTGGGGGTTCTTGGGGGCTGTTGAGTTCAGTGCGGGTGAATCTCTCCACCACGGCGCTGTGCTGCGTGTAACACTCTTTGCAGCAACGCTCCTTCTTCCCACCATACTTTGTCATCACAAAATTATTACTGCAATAATAGCAGAAGATTCGACCGCACAACCTAACGCACAAAGACACACCCAAATTAGACAGGTGACATTATAAACCAGGTAATAAAAATAGCATTTTCACAGACTTGTGAAAGTTTGTGAGCAGTTCTGTTAAAGATCAACATACCAAAATTGTAAGGCATGTCGTCTATTATTTGTTAATCAAACATGCTTTAAAAGTACTTAGAAAGGACTCTAAATGAGCCAAAAACAACAGGAAGCCATACATGGATCTGCAGCATTTGATTTTTCCTGGTCGACTGGTCTTTAAAAAGTTTTAAAAGTTACAAATTTCAGCTACTTGCTGCTACAGTCTGACTGTGGATGCAGCATTTTGAAATCTGAGATATGCACTGCAGTAGAGTTTTAGTTTCATTTCAGTTTAATAAAAGTAACTCAGTCAGACACTGCGGGTGTCAGTGCTGAATGAAATAGTGTTTGTTTGTATTGAGTGGTCACCTGCAGTGATGCCGGCGGAGCCACCATGTGAACTGACTGTTGCAGTCAAGGCAGTGTGTGGCCTCTCTGTCCACCAGCCACCACTGCTCCGCTGCCCTCAGCTTCTGTTCAAACTCCAGAGCGTCCGACTTCTGCCACAGAGCGTCCTTATCTCTGGAGTAGTGTGAGAGGGAGGAAAATAAAGAGATGATGATAATGACAACTCTGATCAGTATATGGCGTCATTTGTACACAAAAAAATTGCAGTAACACGTTTTATATATTAATATATTAACACAATAATTACATCTATACTAAAATTATGTGATATGTACATGTAAAAGACACAATGTGTCATTTGACACATTTAGAATGCCCTTAAAGTGACTAGTTTTTCTTACACAATTTCTGACAGTGGAGCAGTAAATTTATTGTCACTCTCCTGCCGCATTTGTTTAAAGACCGAAATGTCCTAGTTTGCGTTTCATTAACTCGGAAGCTTGTGGCTTAGTGGTTAAGAGTTGCCCCTGTGATCAGAAGGTTGTGGGTTTGAATCCCAGGATTGCTAGTGGCACCACTGAGGTACCCTTGAGCAAGGTTTCACATTGTTCACACTGTGTGCTGTACTTTACTTAACTGCTTAAACTATTTTTAAACAATTTTGAGAATTCTATGAATTTTGACATGATTGATATGCGTGGTGCTTAGTTGTATCCCTGACCCCCTCCAGAGGTGGTTTGAGTGACTGGATTACAATGCGTCTCCGACACGCTTTGTACCCTATTTAAATCTGTCCTCCACATGATTGGATCGCCCCAGACACAAGTTAATGTCAGGTATGAACAGGGCCTCAGTGCCACCAATACAGACATCACTGGAGAACTTTGAACAGCTAAATGCCCATATTAATGAGCTTTAAGATTAATTCTAAAAGTGTTTTGCAACAAACCTGTGGACTTTGTAGATATAAATGAAATATTGTTCTTTTGTCTTTCTTTCTGTACAGTATTATTACCAAGCTTCAGTGCTGAATGGCCACAGCTCACTGATTTCCTTTTTAGCTCATTAACCAGCTTTTCACCTTTCATGTGTGAATACTGATAAGAAAACATTGCAGAAACCAAATACAGGGGGTCCTCGAGTTACAACAGTCTCGATATTCGACGTTTCGAGTTCACGACGCTCACTCCCACTCGACTTACACGATTAACCCTTGTACTTACGGACTACATGGGAGAACTAGTTTGGTTGCATGCGGTGAAAGAATACGCAGTATCGCAGCGTATGAGTGAGGGAGTTTTCCTTTTCCTTTTTCTGTGGCTTAGTTGTGTTTTTATGATTGTACAGCTGTGTTGGGATCGGTAAGTGACTCAGACTAGGGTGTGTTTAACTAGCATCAAAATTCGGGTTACATCACTCTCGAAGGAACGGATCTGTGTCGTATCCCGAGGACCCCCTGTATTGTGTGTTGTGTTATATTTTTGCCCCCCAAAAAAAAAAATCCAGACGGACTCTAATATTAGACTAGTGTCATTCATTCAAAACACTCGGACTGTAGCCAGACCAGAGCAATACAGAGACCCCCGTCACTTTTATTGTGCTGCTGACCATGAAATGAGGAGTCTGACTGTGGTGTTGAGAAATTCCTGCAGTGTGAAGATTAGGTTATTGGCTCATCCGGTGCTCCATTTGCTTCAGACTTCATTACCGGCCAGAGTGGAAACAGTGAAGGGCAGAGATGAACAGAATTTGAGAGAGAGAGTGTAACTGAGAGAAATAGAGTAATAGGGCAATAGTAAGAGTGTGGCTAATCTTCCAGAAGAGTCTCCTGTGAAATTACAAATCCCAGTTATCACAGTTCATGTTCAGTTATACTGAAAATGGTTAAAAACACTCATTGAAGATTTGTCTACCAAAGTTATGGATGATAGTGTTTGAAAACGTGGCTATTGTCTCCATTACTAAAAATAGAGATATTTTCTCTTGTTTTCATTGGGAAAGCCATCACTTATCCCCCACCGGCAGCACATTCATTCACATTTTAAAAAATCCCACCCCACCGGTTTAAGCCCACACACAATGAGAGCGAGGCAACACCAGCAAGTCATTCTTCTTCTTTTTTTGTTGTTTAACAGCAGCTTTAGGTGCATTACCGGCACCATCTGGCAACGACTGAGCAAAGGAGGGGATTAGGGAGCAAGCTGTCTTTGGAAATGATTTGAATAGTTTTCTGTGATTTCCATATAATATGTTAGTTTGAAATGCCTGTCCCTAGTTGGGACTTTGCTTTTTCTAATGTCCCAAAAACCAACACAACCTACAACCTATTCAACCTACAGCACTTCAGCTCATCCCATTCTTGCTGAAGTTATGAAGAGTGTTTCAGCCCAGACTACGTTTTGAATATTGTGGTGCAATACAGAACAGCCAATCAGAATAGAAGTCATTTACATACAGTTCTGTACGAAGGTTGTGAGCCACCTCTTCATATTTTGCTTCCAGAGATCCAGACTTTCTTGTATTTTAATGTGATCTTGAGGAACAGTTCTCCAGGCTTCCTGAAGGACTTTCAAAGACTCTCGCTTCCAGTCCAGTGTATTGTAAACATGTTGGTACATAATGTAACAAATCTCAGGGAGGGAAAAAAAAAATACAAGAAAAAAAATTGGCCCTTTACTTGAGTCTGAGAGTGTGAGGAACTCCCCCACAATGTTGAAGTTCCATACCAATTAAAGTTTGGTCTAGAACTGTGTGTCCAAGCCGAGAAGCCCAGATAAACCTTTCTTTAAAGGAGTGTTACAGTTGGTGTGTGAGTCAGAGATGCTGATTTGTTTGCAGCACATACGGTACACTGGACCTTTATTAGGCTTTTATTGGGATCTTGTCACCGTCCTATCAGTGCCCCTCCCTTACAGAGGGCAGTGAGAGCGTAAGGCTGCCGTATCGGCCGATTCACTGACCTCCCTGCACTTATTGATTTGTACCCGGAAGTGTGTCTTCACCTAAAGAGTGTGTGTGAGCCCCAAAAAGGGGGTGTGTGTGGACAGATAGTGCCTCGATCAGGTTACCGAGTCCATGGCAAGTTGCCAGGTCAGAAGTGAGGAGTGAAGAATGTGTAAAAGTCCTCCCAGTGCTTTTATCTGCCAAGAGCAAAGATTTCGAGAAGGTCTCCCTTTTTGACCCAAATGTGAATCAGATGGAAATATTAGCAGTTAGACCTGCGCGCACAGTGTGTTCGCACCAGTAATCCAATCAACTTAACATTTCTGCTGGTGTCTGATTATCGAGGTGGTCATATAAACAGACTCTGATTTCCAAGATCGGATTAAAGCTATAAAGTGGCATAATCTGCACACGTCCAGATCTGGATCCGCATCAAGTCGAGCTTTCCATTGAATCATCTACACTAGAACCTTATTTCTACTGTCAAATGACAACAAATGGCCGCATTTTGTACAATCTGAAGACCTATAAACTTGATCTGGATCTTGTGGGGCATTTTCAGTTTGTCAACAGGGGGTTTATGGGAGGTGATACTTTGGTTAATTGTGGATTTTTTCTCAACTCAAGGGTGAGGTGTTTAGTCTGTCTGTCCATTCATCCATACATACATACATACATAAATACATTCATCTATCTATCTATCTATCTATCCATCCATACATCCATCCATCCATTTATTTTGCTGTGCTGAGATGAACCACCATAGGAAAACTAATCCCATTCATGGAGACACTGTAACTCAGGTTTGGTACGTCAGTTTTGAGTGTGTAATTATTTTCAAAGCCTGACACTTTTAGGAAAGCTCGCATAACATGGCCTGAAGTTTTCGCCTTCGCTTCTGCCATGTATACTGACAGAATGACAGAAAGTGCCTCGAGCTGTATCAGTGGTATCACTTGGGAGGCCGAAACAAACAGTGACTTTGCAGGCCAGCAGTGGAACATTTGTCCTTTCGCTGTCAATCAGATGCATGACCCTTCCACGTGCATATAAATGAAAAACTGAATTTGAATTAATAACACATGTACATATTGCACTGAAAACTGTCTTGTACAGTTTCTCAGTAGACTAAAGTGGAGTATTCTGACCCAAGCACAGTATTGTGCAAAAGTCTTGAACCCCACCTCATTTCTTCATATTTTGCTTCCAACGTGCCAAACTTTCTTGTATGTTAATGTGGTCTTGAGGAACAGTTCTCCAGGCTTCCTGAAGGACTTTCAAAGTCTCTCATTTTCAGTCCAGTCCCTG
>JBBJLS010013346.1:0-15679 GCA_037577275.1 Bryconaethiops microstoma
TGTGTGTGTGTGTGTGTGTGTGTGTGTGTGTGTGTGTGTGTGCGTGTGTGTGTGTGTGTGTGTACAGCTACATAAATACATATTACACACACACAGTCCCCGCTTGCATTATATATGTGCGCTCGAAAACACACATTCACCATATTCAGCAATGCTTTTTTTCATGTGGTGGGGAGAAACATCAGTGCTGTATTAAGATTAATATAGACATTAAAATGTGTTCTTTTAAACGTCAGCTGTTCTTCCTTACAGAAATGTGTTCTATCCAATATATGAGTGTACAATATGTTGGAATATATGCAAATATTTAAAAGAAATTATTTATTGTAAGTTACATTATAAAGACAGTTGTGCATACATCTGGTGTACTGTTAAAGTGCATATGTGCAACTGATTGCAGAAGAGTATTCAGCATTCTGTTCAAAGCATGCTCAGCTGCTGTTGGTTAAATTATTATTTATTTATTTTTTGCAAACCAGGGGGAGCTTGAGAAATTGAATCAGTCCACAGATGACATCAACAGATGTGAAACCGAGCTGGAGGTATGATCACATGTTCCAACACATACATGTTTCCCTAAATAAAAGAAATCGTCATGATCTTTGTCTCTTCTTTTCATGGTTTACTGTTACTGTCTTGCACAGCTTCACTGAAGCTGTGCAAGACATATTCAGGTCATCCAGTCCATGCTGTATAGTTTATGTCAGCTGCTGATCTTTGACTGCTGTAATCCGCCCGTTAACCTGTTTAAACCTTTAAAAAATGGAACTACATGGCGCTGCTGTACCTTGGACAGACGTAGATACTGAAGGAACAAGCCTGAATGGTAGGGCAATAGGTTTAGTGCATGCAATAAGCTTCCTGATGGTCTATATTGATTAAGCTCTTGAAGCAGGGGGCAGCATACATGTTTTTCTGTACCATCTGAGTGACTTTATTTAAAAATTCGTATGTGGAAACTCATTTGGTTTGTTGGAAGACTCAAATGGAATCCTCTGGGATCCTCTCAGTGTACCCATTGCACTCTGTAAATAGAGTTAGACATGCTAAATGCACTCAAGCTCTTGTGACTACCTGCCCTAGATCTTAGGCTCAGTTTGAGCATACCATAATTGAATCAGTTTTCTTGGCTTGTTTGCATCTGCTGTGTGGTCAGCGGGTCAGGAACTGAAGACCCAGTGAATTGTTTCCCCTTAGTTATTTCTTACTTCATTGCTGCTATATATGGTAGATTATACATTTTGATTTTACTTGAATGTTTTTTATCTCCGCAATTGGATGCAGCAAGCATTAGCAGATTCGTGTAATGACTTTTTTGGTTCTGGCCATTATTGTGCTCAGCAGTATGAAGCAAGATGTGTGAAAGTAAACAACTGATGCAACCTGAAGTAATTGTTTTTAATCTGGAAAGCCCACAATAGGCCATGAGTTTGAAACAGTTAGCAAGGTGTCCCTGACTCTTGTTCAGACACCTTGCTAAAAATACCATTTTTAGTGATGAGATCTTGAAGTTTTATCAGCTGGTGGTCTAGTGCTGAGGGAGTTTCCCCTGCGATCGGAAGGTTGTGGGTTTGAATCCCAGGACTGCTAGTGGCACCACTGAGGTACCCTTGAGCAAGTTAGGCTGGCAGCCCACTGCTTCACTTGGTGAATGGGTTCAGTACAGAGAACGAATTTCACACTATTCACACTGTGTGCTGTGGTGTGTTCACATGTGACAAATGGAAACTTCACTGATCTGGATTTCATCATTTTTGGGAATCGTTGTATGTGCACGGGATTAATATTATTATTATTATTATTATTATTATTATTATTATTATTATTGAAAATTCCAGGTGAAATGTCCAAGTGAAGTTGTTGATTTAATTACTGCAAAACATTCAATATCTAAATACATGAGGCAAAAGTACATATTCAGACCCATTTCAGTGAAATAGATGCAATTGCTGAGGCTTATAGTGTGCATAGAAAGAATTGCAAAAGTAATGAATTTCAGGTCAGAGGGCCAAACTTCACAAATGCTTAACTGAAAAGTATGTTGAGTAGAGTTATGGGATTTTGTTAGGTTCCATGCATTTAAAAGTTTTTATGATGTTTTTCATGGAATGACCGTATTACAAGCAGGAAGAAGACATAATGGTGCTGGATGGTGTCAAAGTTCTGGCAGTTTAGAACATCGCTTCATGTCTGCAAAGAGTCTTTTATGGATTACATGTACAAGATTTTGTAAGATCTTTGTCCTGCTGTTTCTAGTATATGAGCCACAATTAAGCCTATGATGCTGACGCAGTCACACTGCTGTGATTCTTAAGTATTGTATTGTTTATTCTTTTTATAGCCAAAAAAGGCACCACTTCTCATCTGAGCTTGTGCTGAATTTTGGAACTGTTCCAACATCAAAATGTCCGTTAATATCCCCTTTGGCGCACGTGAACTCAGCTTATTGATCAGATGATCAGGGGCCGAGTCTTGATTGTTTAAAAAGTGGATTTTTGTCAAGTCGCTTTCATGAAATGTGTCCGAGAGAGAGTCAGATAATGAGGCCAGAAAGGGAAACAAGCGGAGATGCACAAACACAGAGAAAAACAAACGGACCCATAAACAGACTTCAGAACACTAAAGCTCAGGTCAGTTATGAAAAAAGAGCAGTGTTTCACTGTTTGTTGTGGTCTAATTAAAAATAATCACCTGCTTCAGCCACGGCTACATCAGCCTTAACCTGAGTAAATTTCCATGTCTACCTTGTATTTGTGCCTCAGTCCTCCCTCAGCTCTGTTTTTGTTTTCTAAAGAGGATCCAGACTTCAACATCATGCAGAAGCTGCTAAGAACTTCAGTTCTCAAAATCTTTCCTGTGTGTCCTATACACATACTGTCTCTTTTATATATTTTGTGAATTAAAGGCATGATCTGAATTTTCACAATTACTGTTAAATTTATTGTAATTTTTCCTGTTTTACTGTTATTTATGAGTAGAGTAATTTACTGTGATTTATGTTTCTGGGGCGCTCCTTTAGAATGTCCAACAAATATATTAAATAGCCTGTTTTATTGAGTATAAATTGCATTTGGCCTGGTAACGTCATTGAAGCGATGAGCAGAATTAATGAGCCTCTGTTTGTACATCCTGAAAACAAACAGTCCTTATTTCTCTTCTGTAAAACATATCACTAATCGAATGACCATTGTGGGTGTGTGTTTAACTCCTGACTCAGTGTCCTTCATTAAAAATGACGTCTCACTGGTAATATCGAATTAAGTCCTGTCTGAAGCTAGAATGAGTGTGTAAATAGACATTATTCTGGCCTTCTAACCATTTCATTATTCCTAGTAGGCATAGTCGTTTAAAGACTTTAAAAGTGAAGATGGGTTTGTTGTGTGAGTGATGTTTTGTGCTGTGTTTGCTAGGATGCAAGGCAGAGGTTCCGCTCAGTGCTGGTGGAGGCCACGGTGAAGCTGGATGAGCTGGTGAAGAAGATTGGCAAAGCGGTGGAAGACTCAAAACCGTACTGGGAGGCACGGCGTGTGGCTCGCCAGGTGAGATCCTCTTGTCTTAGGTTGAAACACACCTCGCTGCCAATCATTCCTCAGCCAGTACATGTTTTTTTTTTTTTTTTTTACACATACCAGTTACTATTATCCCTCTCTAGGGAGCACTTAGTCTGCTTAGATGAGCTCAATTGCTTAATAGCGCTTATACTCTGTTGTGTGTGGATGTCAATCATCATTGCTTACCTCTACTGCTCTGTTTGCTATGAAGTTGCTTTGGATCATTCTTCACTGTGTACACAATACGGAGAAAAGTATCGGAATGCCTGGCCATACAGCAACCGGGACTTCAATGACTTTGCATTCAAATAAATAGACTTTAATATGGAGTTGTTCCCCCTTTACAGCTTCCAAGCTTCTTGGAAGGCTTTCCATAAGATTTTCTGTGGGAATTTGTGCCCATTCATTCTGTATTTATGTGGCACTAATGCTGGAAGAGAAGGTCTGGCTCACAATCTCCGTTCCAGTTCATTGCAAAGGTGTTGGATGGGGTTGAGGTCAGGGCTCTTTATGGAGCTTGCTTTGTGCACTGGGACACAGTCATGCTGGAATAGAAAGTTCTTCCCCAAACTGTGTCCACAAAGTAGGAAACATGGCATTGTCAGAAATGTCTTGGTATGCTGAAGCATTAAGATTGTCCTTCACTGGAAGTAAAGGGCCAAGCCCAAACCCAGATAAATGGGTGTGTTCCAGTACTTTTGTTCATATAGTGTACCTCTGCATAGTGGCATCTCTCACAGTTAATGCAAATGATCGACTCCATGTGCAGTGACACTAAGGTAGTTATGACTGCTTACAGATGTCCCACACAGGAAGTAATGGGTCTAGCCCAAACCCTGAAAAACAGGCTAGTTCTAATACTTTTGTCCATGTAGTGTAGCTTTCAGTTGTTTGTATTTGGTGAAAGTTATTTACTTGCAGCCGGTGCTGGACAATACTGATGCAGTTCTATGTCACAATGTTTACCACATACACCACAGCCTCTACTGCTCTAGAAAGGCTTCACACTGGATGATAGAGCATTGCTGTAAGGATTTGATTGCATTCAGCCACAAGAGCATTCGCGGGGTCAGGTACTGATGTTGGATGATTAGTTCTGAGTCGCAAATGTCACATCAACTCAACCCAAACGTATTCGATGGAGCTCCATCAGTTCAACTGGGAATGCAGTTCCACTGTTCCGCAGCCCAGTGCTGGGGTGCTTTGTACTCTTCTAGTTGACACTTGGCTTTGGATAAGGTGAACTTAGGCTATGTGGCTGCTCTACAGCATCCCATTCTGTTGGCAGTGCTTTTCTATGGAGATTATACAAGCTGTATGTTTTCAGATCAGCACATGTCTCAACAATAGCTGCACCTGGAACCGAATGCACTCCTTAAAACTGTCCCAATACTTTTGGACATACAGTTCACACCACAATATGTGCTGATGCATTTAGATAGTAGTTTCATAGAAAGTATCTATAATGACCTCATTCTGGTTAAGTACTGTGCTCTATTAAACAGTGTCGTTCTTTGTTTTCTTTATTTGTTTTCTTTTAAAAATAGAAGGAACTTGACATAGTATTGCAGGACAACGGTGAATAAGAACCATTCTAGAGATCCACACCTGGCTTTGAAAGTACACCTTGAAATTTATATTTAGCACATTATCACTGACAAACCTATGTTTTCCTCTTAAGGAAATCTAGGTCAAGGTAGTTTAGACTGAAAATCTCGTCTGCACTTTAGAGAAGGTTTGTTTTTGCTGGCCCTGTTATTTCACTGACAAAGCATTTAATTTTCTGAGCATTTCCTCAGTGGCACAGGAGAGCCAAGTGCACAGAAAAAGGTCAGTGCACTCCTCAGGGACGACCAATAAATTTTTTAAAGACGTTCTGCCCTCAGGGTTGTTATTCTGCTTTATGTAGGAAGCTAGAAGAATTCATATTTATTGTTATACTATTTTGCCTCTTGGCATTGGATACACACACATGTGACTTTAATGACATTGCATTCAAATATAGACTTTAATATAGAGTTTGTCTCCCCTTTTCTGCTACAACACCTTTAACTCTGGAAGACTTTCCACAAGATTTTGGAGTGTTTCTGTAGGAAACATTTATGAGGTTGGATCACTGATATATCACATATCACTGATGTTGGATGAGAAAGACTGGACCGGAATCTCCATTTCAGTTCATCCCAAAGGTGTTGGATGGGGTTGAGGTCAGGGCTCTGTGAGGGCCAGTCAAGTTCTTCCACACTGAACTCATCCAATCACTTCTTTATGGACCTTGCTTTCTGTACTGGGACACAGTCATGCTGGAGTAGAAAAGGTTTTCCCCCAAAATCTGTCCACAAAGTTGGAAGCGTGGCGTTATCCAAAATGTCAGTGTCCCAATACTTTAGTAGATATATAGCTATGTCTTTGTGAATGACTGCCCTGAACTGAGCCTTATTAAAAGTAGTCCAGGCTGAAATACTACTGTGGTGTGAATGGATGGGGGAAAACTGCTGTAGGACAATTAGATGCATGTATGGTAATGAATAGTTTTTTTGATAATACAAGTTTTAAAACATACCAAATGGATTGGGAAGTAGATGCTATGGTATATATAATATATATATATGCAGTGGATGTTATGATTTTAAACAGTATCAGTGTTTCAGGCTTTCCTGATTCGTCCTTTTAAAGAAGGGATGTCCAATCTTATCCGCAAAGTTATTCCGACAGGGCAGCAACACACATGATCAGCACACTGAGACCACCTGATTAAACAAGTACAGTCAGGTGAGCGCCTGCTTGTTTGGAAATTAAAACCTGAAGCCACGCTGCCTCTCTGCGGATCAGATTGGACACCCTGGCTTTTAATTTACAAACATACCTGTATATTAGTTTGTGTGTAATGTTAATGTTCTGTATGTAAAAAAACAATCTATTCATATATTTCTTGTGCTTTAGGGAGTGTGTTGCCTGTTCATTCCCAAGATAGGCGTGATTCTCTTTATTGTGTTTTACACATTTGGGAATGTTTGCTCCCTAGCCAGGTAAATCTCATTTCACACTTACTTCCACACATTTGCATTCACTTACCAGACAATACTAACAATGTCTGGACCTGATTGAACTGATTTATTCCACCTGGAATGTATGCATCATTCAATTTTTAGGATGTAAACAAAGTTGCTCAGAGTGGTGTAGTGTAAAATGTTGCGGTATACAGAAATGTACATACTCAAGTTTCTTCATAATTACGGTGAAAGAACCCAAGGTGGTATTTGCTATTCAAAACATTTGGTGAATTTACACACGTCATGTGACTTGGACTAGGTGATATGACAAATTATTGTGATAAAAATCTATCACAATATGTGATCTAAGCATATCTGTAACATGATGTAGATCGAGGGAGTTTTGAGGCAGATGCACATGCAGGAGATTTATTTGACGACTCTAAATGACAAAAAGAACAAGAAACAAGCAGAGACACACAACAAACTGGGAACACTAAGATGGGGCTTATGGTGGATTGACATTGGAACAAGTCTGACTTTGTAAGTTCCTTTTGAGCAGACCACTCTGAATGACTTTGACTTTGAAAAGGCTGTAGAATTGCCCTTTAAGTGGCTGCAGTACTGACTGGTAAAATGTGACTTTGTCAACAGCACAATGTTTCTAATGGGACCAATAAAACAGCTGAAGAGGATGTGTGACAAAACAAGAGCCTTTGCAACAGTTGTCATGATAGTGAGTAGAACATCACCAGCACCATCACTCCAAACTTTCAAAACCATGAGTCTTATTTATTCCTTTTGTCATAATCCATTATAAAACATCTTAACATCACACTCTGCTTAGGAAGTCTAATCTGTTGCTTTTTTTCCATGTCTGACATACGTTTGCAGAGAATTTCCTATTATGTTTTGGCACAGTGTTCATATGGTCAAGTTCTCTCTGTGCTGTCAAAATATTTCATCCTTTGTCAGATTTTTGATAACTTTAAAATTACTAGAAACTGGTTGTGTCTGAAAAATTTACCTGAGATGGAACTAGATTTATCCATAGGTAACGTACTGATCCTAGACCAAGGCATATGTACGCATTTTAATATACACTACCAGTAAAAAGATTTTTCTACATTTGCATGTTACTCAAGTGTTTTTTGCTAACAAATACATTTGCGTTATGTTTACTTTATGTTCACTCTGAGTACCTTTATTACCTAGAAAATATCTTTTTTTTTTCATCACTACTGACCTATTAAAAGTCCCATAATTATAATGTAGACCACCAGACAAAGGTTAGATATTTCACAAGCTATTAGGTGACAGCAAATGGGATGAAACAGTTAACTGGTGCATTCAAGTTAAAGGACAATCTAGAATTTGACTCTGCATCACCACCCAACCAGTTAATAGGATGTCAGATGTGCGCTTTTACATATTCTTTCAGTTCATAAAGGAAGCTTATTTAATCTGACATATTTTCATTTATAGTTGTTCACTCAACAACTTCACAATGCTTATAAAGAATAAAATCTGCAGTTTATGAAATAAATGGATATGTGGAAAAACCGGTGGAGTGCAAAACTTTTCACTGGTAGTGTGGAATCTCTTCGTTGGTGGCAGCCCACTGCTTCACTTGATGAATGGGTTAAATGCAGAGAAAGAATTTCACATTGTTAATGCAATGTGTGCTGTGGTGTGTTCACGTGTACTTTAAGACTATAAGGGGCCACTTTACTTTACTTTTAATATGTAATGATGGAGAAGCAATTGTATGTGAAGTTGGTCTGATTTGTATCCAAATTGCTTACTCACTCACTCTCACTGAGTTTTTTTGCTCCTGGTCTCAACCTTTATGCTTTAAATCTCTGCATTCATTTACATGTGTAGATTTTTAAAAACATTTTTATTCATTATCTTAATCTTAACTTGTTTTTTTAATCCCCTGTAATTCTAAAATGCACTTTTTTTTCAGTCTTTCTATTTACATTTAAATTGGTCATCATCTCTTTTTCATCATTGTGGTATAGGGTAAAAGTTTTTTCATACATTTCTAATCTTTAGTTAGGCTGTGTTAAGAACACTTACAAGAGGTAAAGTGGCATTTGGCAGACGCCCTCATCCAGAGCGACTAACAATCGTTACAGGGACAGTCACCCTGGAGCAACTGAGGGTTAAGTGTCTTGCTCAAAGACACAGTGGTAGAAAGTAGGGTTTTGAACTTGCAGCTCTGTGACGAGTGTTTTACCCACTAGGCTACTACCACCCCTAGAAGATGTGCACAAAAGTATCAATGCAGTGTGAATATTAAACCTGAATGCAACTCATCCTTGGGAAAAGTTAATGCAACTGCATTGTTTGGCAAACTCACAAAATTGTCTGTGACTTAATCACACGTTTATGCATTCAAATGAGAATAACAATGTTTTGATAATTATCTAAATTTGCTAATGAATATGAATGAATGGGCCATTTTTAAATTGAAGACATAGAAACTAATTGCTTTGTCTTGTTTTTATTCCCATAGACATGTCTGGTGCTTACACTGTGTGCAACCTTTTGGGTGAGTAAATGAAGCGAGCATTGATATAACTCTGCATACTGCTCTCGTTATACTCTGATTGAGCCTAGTCCTAAATTCTGGATTCTTTTGTCTGGAATTGGAGATTTAATTTTCAACGTTCTGTCAGTGTTCATTGCACATTTTATGCTGTTTTTTTTTACAGTGGAAGATTTTTGCACTTTCTTTGGTGTTTGTTATTTTGCAAGCCCTTGCATTTACTTGGTAAGTCCTCAGTGAAACCTTAGCAAATGGCATTTGGAAGTTTATTGAACTAAAATTATTTCTGCACTTGTAAGCTATTGAATTATTGTATCAGAACTAACTACTTTGTGGCCACGTTTTGTTCTTGATTACAGGTATGGGCTCTCGTACATCCCATTTGCAAGGTGTGTTGCAAGGACTTTTTAAATGAATAGTTTCATTACAGAGTGCTGTCTATACATTTGTAACAATTTTGGGTATAAAGATATTTGAAAAATGCATTCCTATTTCTCTGATTAAGGTGATAGTAATAATAATGTAAGCATTTGACTGTGTAAAAGCCACATACGACACATAAAAATAATAATGAAAATGTTAATAATGGATTTTGGAATTAAATCCATTTTCTCATTACTGTCATGAGCTATAAGAAGCTTTAGCGGTTGACTATTAAATGAAGCTAGACACATTATATTAAGGTGAATTAGCCTGAAGTGCTGAGTATTGTATATTATAATGGGCATATTTCTTGCTACTTTGTTAAAAGAAAATGTTTGACACTTTCTAATTCTTTATTATCTTGTGATCACCAGAGATGCCGTTCTGAAGTTTTTTTCCATGCTGTGCACCATGTGCATGAAATGAAGAGTCTTCATCACAGCCTGCCTTTCCTCAGGCATCTTCTCTAGTTTTATTTTGGTCAGGGCTGCAAAGTGTATTGAGTGAAATGACAATTGCTTGATATGCCTCTACATGGTCGAGGCACGCCGAAAGAAACAAAACTGTAAATGTATTTTATTTCTGCCATTGTGAAGGTGTTATTGAAACTAAACACTTTAGGAAATTGATTGTGATGGTATTTTGGTGTAAAGGATGTTAGGCTTAGGTTTAACTAATATGGTAATATAAATATTTTAGATGTAGGCTACTGTTATTTCCTTCATTGTATTTAACTTTCATTCCCTCATCAGATGCCTTGCATTCTTTATTCTGGCCAATGTAGGATTTTAGAAACGTGAAACATGAATGAACTGATCCAAGGAAGGATAGCTCTTGAAGTATACACTGAATGCCTTAATGTATCTGCCATCTTTAAAAAAATGTAAATAAATAACTTAATTGATGTATCAACCATCATGTGTTGTCTCTGTTGGGCGCTTCTTCTGATTTGAAATAACACTATATGGACTCACTCAAACTTACTGAATAGGTGGCCCATTACTTCTAGTCGAGGGCAATCTTAATACTTCAGCATACCAAGACATTTTGGACAACGCCATGCTTCCAAATTTGTGGACACAGTTTGGGGAAGAACCATATCTATTCCAGCATGACACTGGCCCGCACAGAGCCCTGATCTCAAACCCATTTAACACCTTTGGGATTAACGAACGGAAATTGTGAACCGGGCCGTCTCGTGCAACATCAGTGTCTGAGCTCATAAATGCTCTACAGAATGAATGGGCACAAATTCCTAGAGAAACTCTTCACAATCTTGTGGAAAACCTTCCAAAAAGTGTGGAAGCTCTTATAGCCCCAAATGGGGTACCAATTCCATTTTAAAGTCTATGTATTTGAACGCAAAGTCCCTCTTGGCGTAAGAGTCCCCATACTTTTGTCCATATCGTGTAATTTGAGTCTGCCCAATAGGATGCGAGACTGCGTGAGGACGCAGGATGGTGATTGGACCATTTTAGTCGCCACGCTCACTCCAGGAAGCTGCGCGCCAAATCGTAGTAACATTTGCGGAATGTAAACTTTACAGCTTTTAACAATAACAACGAGTGAAATAATATAACAGAGTAAACTTCAGGAAACAAACATGTCAAGGTTCCTCCAGACGGTTGAGAGAAAAGTGCCGGACAGAGACAAGTCGGAACTGACCGAGAAAGCGTTGAAAACATGGGGACTGAAAGGTGTGTGTGAGTGAGCTACTAAGATAAGTTAGCTGGTTTGGACAAATTTATATTTGAAAGTTACAACTTCACTGTAAAATCTGTGGAATAACCTCCCTGGTTTTGATGTTTACATGCTCGTCTGATCCGAAGACCTGCCCCAGATCAGTCTAAAACACATACACCGCTCACATGTTTTCAGTAACGAACCCTTGATCTGCAGGCACATTGCCTGTATGAGCAAAATTCTAGTATAATCTGTATATTAGATCACCATTTTCAATAAAAAAACCCTTGAGCTGTTTTGATCAAGATGTTGCAGCGTACTCTGTACTCAAGTACACCAGTGTGTTTATGATCTCTTATGCTTCTCAGTGACTTCCTTGTGTAAATGTGCCTGCCTGGCTATTGGTCAGTATTACATGAGGTATTACAGTATTACGTAAGTCATTATTAAGTAGTTTCTTACATGTAAAAAATACTTAGAACTAATTGTAGCTAGCTGACTCTGACTTTAATATGAGTAAAACATATGGTAAAAAACTGGCCAACTCTTATAAATTTGCAGTGTTTTATCGTATTGCAGTAGAGCAATGAAGTTAAGACACCTTAAGATATAAGATTTATGCGGCAGCATTTTGACAAGTTAAATGATAATTTAGTATGCTTAGTGTATTCACTGCTTTGTGTATGCACTGATTTACTGTTTTGCAACATGAGTATACAGTTCGTCACACCCTTCTCGCTCCCTTACCAGATTTCTCAACCATTTTACCATTATCTATTGCTCAGTTCATCATTCTGGACACATCTGTTAGATGATAATAGATTATATTAGTATGATGTTCATATAGGCAGTGTATCTGCAGCTAAAGCGTTCGTTATTGAAAGCATGTGAACAGTGTATGTGTTATAGACTGGGACATATGGGATGCCGTTTGTAAAAACAATTTTCACACATTTTGAGCTAAAGGTGTTAAAAAAGTAAATGTTGCGCTCTAAATCTAAATGTTGCCCTTTGACAAATGTCGACTGTGGCATTTTAATGTACCACTTTTACAAACGGCGACTCTAAATGGTGCAGTTTGTGAAAACAGCAAATTTAGAGGTGTCATTTTTTTTTATCATTTAGCGCAGTGTTTACACAATTTTCACACATTTAGAGCTAAATGTGTTAAAAAGGTAAATGTTGCGCTCTAAATCTAAATGTTAAACTTTTACAAATGGCGACTCTAAATGTGGTATTTTAATGTACCACTTTTGCTAATTAGGCATGCACCGTGATTACAATTGGTTGTTACTTAGCAGGGTGCTGGACTGCGTGCTGTGATATGCCCTCACCAAGGATTTTCTTTAAATGAGCTTAAATCTAAATGTTAAATATGAAAAATATATCTCTCACTCTAAATGTGAAACTTCACAGTTAGATAGGGCTCGTTGACACCTTTCCAACGACCCCTCGTTTGCCATAATAGCCCTCGGCGATCCGGAGTTATACCGTTCGCCTCAGATAAAAGTAATGGGACACCCAGGCGAGGTGAACGGTTTTCGGCTAATAACTTCGGATCGCCGGGGCTATTATGGCAAACGAGGCGTCAAAAAATGACACCTCTAAATTTGTGAGTAACTTTCAAATATAAAGATGACTGTGGTCATATTTGTTTTCTTTTTTCTCTGAACTGTCTTGTGTGGGCACAGGAATCATTATATGCTTGATGCTGGAAAGTGGCTGTGCATCCGAACATAATAATGTATGACCCTCCATTCTTTTGGCTATATTTTGCACTAGGAATTCATCTGCGACCCTACCAACTGCATGGAGTGCAGTGGCTGGCAGAGTGCCTGAAGAACCTGGAAGGATGCATCCTTGGTGATGAAATGGGCTTGGGCAAGACCTGTCAGGTTAGAAGTGATGTTTTTGTGAAATTCTTAAACTATCGTCAAGGTTGTGGGAAACAGGATTACTGTTTGTTTTTTCAAACTTTGGACCCCTACAGTTTTTACTGTAGATCCCCAGCTGTAGAGGGCATCAAGGATTGGGTCGACAATTCTGCGTTAACCTTCAGAGACCCTCTATTGCAAAATTGCAACGATTCTTTAAAGTTTCACAGCATGCCAAAGTCACACAACATGTTTGCCTCCCATTGGCATTATTGGTCTGCATTTTAGAGCAAGTTTCCAATCCTCCAAGTACAAATTAGAGCTATTTACTTCTTAATTACTACCATATGAACTACAATGGTTAAATTAAAATTTTACATTTGAGGCAGTTTTTGTAAATATTACAAAAATGCAATCCTAAGCCATAATATTTGTAACTTTTTTGCATTGTTCATGGTATTGGTCCAAAGTGGGTCCAAATGTAACTCTGTCAATCCTCTGCCCTACACATGAAAAAGTTGTTTGTTAAATGGTCAGTGATTCAAGTATTTAAAGTAGTGCTGGGCACTTAAATTAATGCCAACAATTATTTTGTCGCGTGTTAACACAGTTTTTTTTTAATTACTTATTTTGAAAGTTTTTTTTTTGTGCTCGACCGGTTCACCTCACTTTAACAGGGACACTCGTTACTGAACATACTGACTGCTTCTGCTGCTCCCTGATAAAAGAAAAATGTTTATGTTGGTACCTGTTCAGAAAAAAAAAAACAGATTTATAAATGTTAACTTGCTGTTGCTTAGAAGGTGCCTGATATACTGTTCTGATCATGGCTCAGGACCATGGGCGCCGGTGTTCTGATTAATTATGCTGCCGTAGTGCAAATTGCTCCCTTTAAGTCTATACAATTCATACAGTTTATAGTCAGTGAATGACATCTAGGCTGTTTTTCGGGGTGTTGGGGTTATAATGGTTATGAAGCTATAATGGTTCCGGCACCCCTGCACTGGACTCCGGGGGTAACTTGTTTTTCTATAACAAACTAGATAAAATGTGAAAACGTGAATAGCTTTGGTTTTATATTTGATTTGATTACATTAATGGTTAAGTTATGATTTAAAAATTTTTGAACTGGAGCTGTGTAACTGTGTTAAAGGGCACACTGCTGTTAAAACGCTCCTTATTTGTTTAAAGTGTTTACAAACCAAATGTTATTGCACTTTTGTTCATATGGCAGTACTTTTAAAATAAAACTGCTCAATACACTACTTTTGAATTCATTATTGAATTTTGTGTATATCAATGCAATTAGTCACAGAAAGTCATGCGATTAATCATCATTTTAAACAATTTAATCATTGGCCAGCATTAATTTAAACATAAAAAATTCAAACACATCAGCAATTAATGCTTGTGTCTCTGAGGGTTAAGGGCAAAGCATTGTGTTGCCCACTGGTCTACAGCACCAGTCAAACATCTGTATACAAATGCTTAGGCTTGGGTTGTATTGATTTTTTTCAAACCTTCATACCTTCCTGACGTTTCTCCGTAGTATATGATGAGGGTTGGGGATTGTTTTGAAAATGGGGGTTTCATTTTGTAGTGTCAAGGGGCATTTTTGTTCTGTCAGTGGGAAAGGGTGGGGGTCATTTTTGTTTCAAAATTGTTCCGAAACTTTTCTTTTTAGTTGTCCTGTAACTTTCTGTATCGTCTCTGTCCAATATTGCTTGGCACCTGATTTTCGCATAAATATGATCTTTAACACATTCGCACAGTATTTGTATTTTAATTGAGAGACAGTGTGTTATCTTATGCTTTTGATAACTTTTTGTTGTTGAAGTACTTTTTGGACAAAGATTCTCTGGGGGCTTAGCATAACATTCACTGTAGGATTAATCTAGTTATGTACTTTATCGTAAATGTGCTATAAACTGTTTATCAATTTATAGTTTATAGTTGTGGCTTGAAAACCACCAGATCAGTTTTGCTTTGACCCAGGTAGCATTCTTAACCTTTACATACATACAAGCTTAACTTTTGACACTTTACAAGATGATTACTATTAATAAGCATTACTTTGGCCATTTTATTTCCAGAAATAATGCTGTAATTACAGAGTAATAATTACAGCTGTAATAGTAAATAAGTCGGCAGTTAAATATAGTTTCAGCACAGTATTTGTGACACCGGCCATCCTTACATTGAGTATGCATTGAAAGCCTCTTTAATTTCTAATTGAAACACATCACAGTGTACATACACAAAATGCAATTTCACATCTGGTGAGAATATATGTGATATACAGTTATAAGAACATTAAACATTTACAGATGGTGCTGACAAGACAAATTGACAGACAAGGAGCAAGAGATACAGCATGTGTGAGTTCTATACAGATTGAGTGAATATTCTATATAAGAAGAAGAGTATGGTAATCACCACTACCCACTACTCCAACATCCTCTTCTTCATTTGAGGCCCAGTTAAATTCATCCACCTCACTGAAGCAGTAAAAAAAGAGTTGATATGGATAATAACATTTATCATGCTCAGGCACTCAGACATGAATTTATTGCAGAAGGTAAGATTGGACTTTGTTATTGT
>JBBJLS010013364.1:0-15678 GCA_037577275.1 Bryconaethiops microstoma
ATTTGTGAATTACTGCTTTATTTTTTTATTCACATTTTCCACCCTGTTCCAACTTTTTCTGATTTGGGGTTGTATTTATATACAATGCACGGAGAGCTGTCTACTCACCCTTACCTTATTTTATTCCTCTTATTTGCACTGATTTGTTTTGTTTTACAATGTCATGTCTTTTACAGTATATGTACACTCTGGAATCTGAGCTTCGCCATTTTGTCTTTCTGGGTAATTGTATATGGTTGAGATGACAAAGTTCACTTTGACTTTGACTTGACTTCGATAAGTTTAATCTAAAATGCTGTATGTAATATTGTTTGAGCAGATGCATTTAGAGGATTTGTTTTACAGTCAGAGTGAATGTAACTATATTTTAGACTGAGTAATACATCTCAGCTGGCTGTTCATTGACATTCCAGTGTGGGCTAACGGTTTCGAAGAAACAGCACTGGTACACATTTTGCAAAAAAGAGTACGGTATGCAAAAAATATACAGCCAGTGTCTATAGGCTGATGTGTTGCTCATAAAATATTAAGAAACAAACAGTCTAAAAGAGAGCTGAAAATGAGTGCATTGTGGTGCCTGTACATGTATGTCACAATCATAGTACAAGTCTCTTTGACTTCCTGGACTACCACCCTCCCCTTATTATTAGTCTTTCTGGTCAAATTAATAGTCACCTGCTATTCATTTGCTTTATAATACAGATGTATGATGCAAATATATAATCCCAAATCAGAAAAAGTTTGGACAGTATGGGAACTGCTAACTCCTTAAATGTTCATTTTAATTTTTAATTTGACCTTAAATTCATTGCGGACAATATGAACCAAAGATTTTTCATGTTTTGCCTGGTCAACATAATTTCAGTTGTTAATTTACATCCATTCCTGCATTTCATGCCTGAAGGCAACTTAGGGCAAGTAAGGAAGTAATAAAAAATAGTGAAATGATTTTTAACAGGTGATATCAGCAAGTGACTGTAATACTGATTTGGCACAAAAGCAGGATTCATAAAAGTTCTGGAGGACCTCTAGTTAAACATGTTAATCTTGTCTACAAGCAGTGCCAACTTCTCTGGACTGGAATGGACCAGCCCACAGGGGAAACGTGCATCGTGGGCAGACGACTCAGTATTCCAGATCTTGCTTGGAAAAAATTGATGCTGCATGCCCTGGACTAAAGAGGAAAAGGACCATCCAGACTGTTTTCTACAGCAAGTCCAAAAGCTAGGGTTTGTCATGACATTGGTTTGTGTCAGTACCCTTGGCAAAGGTAAATTTATACTTCTTTGACGGCAACATTATATTATGCTATCATCCTTGGGCTGGCATATCACTGACCAAACACCCTTACATAGAAGCCTACCATCCAGGAAGTGCCTTTTGAATTAACATGTGGCGTGATTAACATCTCAGATCGATCATATTTTGCTTTATCCTAACACATACATGTGCTTTATCATTAAATATCAAAAGATACCAATGTATCATACTGGCACTGGCATGTCACCAAACACCCTTCCTTGATGGACTACTATCCAGATAGCATCTGACCGATGAGACCGGTTTTGATGAACATTTGATCTGACTGACACTTAAGATCAATCATGTTTTTCTTCACTGTAATACATACATGTGCTTTATTATCAAATTTCAAAGAATTTCATGGCATTATCCTGGCACTTCACGTCAACCAAAACCCTTGCTTAATACCATCCAGGCAGCGAGTCATTGGTGAGACTGATGTGATGAACATGTATGGGTTTTGTTTTATATGAAATACTCAGTTCCTAATTAAGAAATGTTCACATATCAATGTCTAATCTTATTTTTTCTATCTCTGGAAAAGAAAGATATCAACAGGCCATTTCAAGTTACCCCACAACATCTCAATGGGATCAAGATCTGGGCTTTGACTTGGCCATTCCAGGACTCTCTATTTCTTCGTTTTCTGCCTGTCGATGGTGGATTTTATGGTATGTCTTAGGTCAATGTCCTGTTGCAATGTCCAGTTCTGCTTCAGCTTTATTTTTCTTACAGATGGTTTCACATGTTCCCCAAGGACCCTTTGATCCATGGTAGAATTCATGGTGGATTCTATGATGGTGGGCTGGCCAGGTTCTGCTGCAGCAGAGCATCCCCAAACCTTGACACTTCCACCTCCATGCTTAACATTTGGTATGAGGTTCTTTTCCTGGAATGCTGTATTTGGTTTACGCCAAAAATGTCCTCTGTTCTGGTGTCCAAATAATTGAATGGTAGGCTTGTCAGTCCAAAGAACATTATTCCAGAAGTCCAAAAATGGTTGGCTCACTCTCAAACTAATACACTATATTTTCTTTAATATTCAATATAAACACATTTATCACCGACAGAAGCCATGTTTTGTTCTGAAATCAGTTAACTAATGGCACTAAAAATGGACTGAGTTCTAATGAACTGATTATTTTTAATAAACCAAAACAACAGTGACAAACTGAATTAATTTCATAACTAACTTATGATTTAGTGTCTTAAAGGCTATTTATGAATAAATCTTGACTCGTCTTTCCTAAATTTGGAGCCAAGATGTTGCAGGAAAGAGATAAGGAGAGAAAGCCCTTTCAGGATTTTTCAACCGAATGGATTTGGCTTGTCATGTGGGAAGCAATAATTTAATACGTGCATAATCTTAATACACCTATCACTAAACCCTGTATCTTGCAATTTGAAAAGGTGGATATTTATATCCTGTACTTCCATTGTTACATAGCAGGGAGATTTCCTTTTGTGGCAGGATACCTAATACAGACCCAGCTTCGGTCTACCAAATCTGCCCTTAAAGTCGCCTAAAAGCAACAATAGTAAATATTTCAAAAGCATGTCCAGTTCCCAATTTGCTACTAGAAGTGTCTTTATATAGTTTGGTCACAGTGTGTCCGCAATTAAAATAACAAACAAACAAACAATCAAATCACAAAATTGACCTGTGACTAAAAATAATAAATTGACATTAGTATTAAGTAATCGATGAGACAGACTGTAGCTAAATAGGCTAAAATAAAAATATAGCTGTCATGTTGGACTAGGGAAGGAGGTCCCGATGCATTTAGAGCTTGCGGTAATGCTCAGTAAATAGTAATTGCGCTACTCGCGGCAGCCAGTGGAGAAGTCACCTTCTGTTGGGACAGATTTATTTGTGCAAGTTGTTTGATGACCGATGGGATGAGCGGAAGAGGGTGAGGATACTTCACCGTGACCACGTTGAGCTCCCAGTAGTCGATGCAGGGCCTGAGCCCACCATCCTTCTTCTCGATAAAGAAGCTTCCTGATGCAGGGGACATGGACCAGCTAATGAACCCCTGCCTGAGTGCCTCAACCATGTAGTCTTCCACTGCTTTGGTCTCCACCTTAGACAATGGATAAACCTATGACCGGGGTGGCACTGTTCCCAGCAGGAGGTCAATAGCACAGTCCCACGGCCGGTGTGTAGGGAGACAGCTAACCCTTGAGGCGCTAAAGACTGGTCTTTATACTGTTCTGGTGTTTGGATTGGAATTGAGGCGAGCGAGCTCTCAATTGATGTGGTGTGCAATTGAGCAACAAAACATGTCATCTGACAATACAGAATACATTCATGATGTCCATCACCCATGGAAAACCCTAGTGGTTTTGTTATGTGCAAGATGGCCCTGCCACTCAATAACCTACCATTGTTGACTTTCACTGATATTAGGGCTGGCAATAACTCCACTGAGAGTTTCAACAAAGAGACTATGGGCCCGGGAAATGAAGTTACCAGTTCCAGAATCTATAAGGGTGCAAGGAGAGAAACAGTGGTTAGACACATGTAAGACAGCAGACACACAAAACTGCTTAGTGAATTCAGGTGTAGATTTTGCTATTCTCATATGTGTAGTGAACTGGTGTCTCTGGAGCAGGAGGCCACTTGTTGTCCACAGAGCAGGAGGACACTTGATGTCCACCCGCTCCACAGTAGAGACAGAGACCCCACGGAGCCTCAGTTAATGTTCGTTTGCAGTCAAATGTGACGTACCCTGTTCTATCTAGATCTAGGTTAAGCCCTTCACCCCAACAGGCCAATTCCAGTTGTAACTCTGTGCTTAGACCTTTCCTAAAGACGACCATGAGGGCTGGTTCAAGTACAAGTTAATACTCTGGTGACAAAGTCTGCTGTGAGCGTGATCGGGGCAGTACAGATGTTGTGGGAGAGGATCGTTTTGGATGTGTTCAGAAGAATTCATTTCCTGCCTGTGTTATAAAGCTTATTCTCTGGAGTCTGGAATCTTTGAGAATGCCTCTGGCATGAGCAGCATTCGCTCAAAAGGTCATATATCTTACATTGTTGGCAAGAGAGACATTTCTCAAAGGTATGAACTGTTTACATTAGTCTGCCTCCATGCCAACAAAGGATTTGGAAAGGACTGAATTGATTCTAGACTGCTTGAGGGATTCATCTTTTTTCCACATGAAGCATTAATAATGAAGAGTAATTAGGAGGTGCTTTCACACTGTACTAGATGTGAAAGTGCTGTCATAAAAGTGCAATTAAACTAATCAGCAATGACCTAACAACTGGAGTATGGTAATGAAGAGTGATAGACATGAAGAAAATCTCTGTAATTCCTCTCATGTCTCCTCAAAGTAAAATAGCTTACTTTTCATCCTGCTATTTTCTGCAGAAATGAAATGAGTTTACTCATTTGTTTGACCTCTTGCCCCCTTGTAGAGGCTATGAAGATAGCTAAGAATGCATTTTTGTTATGTCCCGGTATGCGGCCGCTAGAGGCCGCCAAGGTTTCAGTCTTGTTATGGGGAACTTTTATTTTGAAGTGGTGATGGGTTATCATGTGTAGTATTAGTCACAGCTGTGTGTTGTTTAGAGTTAAGTGTTTGTGTTCTGTTATTGGTTGTGGGATTTTGTGTTACGTGTATTTAAAGCGATTGTGCTTTTGTTTAGGTTGTCGGTCAACCATCATGCTTAGTTTAGTTTGTATGTTCCCCTATCTCTTTTTTTATAGTCCTGAGTTTTTGTTTGTGCCCCTCGTGTCTGTTTGATTTGATTAAATAAAAGATGATGAACATTGGAGTCTGCATTTGCGCCTGTCCTCATTCGGGAGATATGGAGGAACGTGACAGATTGACCAACCTACCAACAGTCGCGGGAGACAAGGCAAGAATGTTGTGTGAGCCCAAGGAGGAGGAGTGGCTTCTGGCTGAGCTCTCCGTGCTCTCTCTGGAGCTCATAGCGCAAGACATGGCTGCATTCACTGACGCCAACTGGCTAGCCCCTCAGCCAGCGAGGAGGACACTGGCAAAGGTGCCGGCCACAAGAGATAGAGTCCCTGGTGTTCCTCCAGTCCTCCCTCTGGCTTCCTGCCAAGACTCTGGACCAGCGAGGAGGAAGCGAGCAGAGAAGCCTGATTTGAGCACCCTGGTGAAAGCACCAGCCACGAAGCAAGGAGTCCCTGGTGCTCTTCTGGTCCTCCCGCTGGCTCCAAGGACTCTCGAGCAGGGAGGAGCAGCAGGGCCTGTTGGACAAACTCGAGGGGCTGGTCGCAGCTATCAGCCAACTGCAGCTCCATGAGGCCACGCAGCCTGTCTCACTGCTCCCTGAAGCCACGCAGCCCGTCTCTCCACCCCTCGAGGCTGCAGTCCAGAGCCACAAAGCAGGGTCCCAAGCCAAGCAGCCGCAGCCCAATGCCAAGCAGGCACATTCCTGAGTGACGAGGCACCGCACCTAAGAATTGCGGCTGGGCACCTGAGCATCAAGGCTGCACACCCGAGCATCGCGGCTGCGCACCTGAGCGATGAAGCTATGCTCCCGAGCAACGAAGCTACGCTCCCAAGCCATGAAGCTACACTCCCAAGGTTACTTCAGGTGGCAGAGCAGCAGGGGCTACTCCAGGTAGCAGAGCAGCTAAGCTCAATAGCCGAGCAGCTAAGCCCAGTAGTCAAGCAGCTAAGCCCAGTAGCTGAGCAGCTAGCCCCATTAGCAAAACAGCTAACCCCAGAACCAGAGCAGAGATGGCTCCAGTCACCAGGGCCAGCACCAAGATGGCTCCAGCCACCCGTACCAGTGACAAGATGGCTCCAGCTGCCAGTGTAACTGCCAAGACGGCTCCAGCTGCCCATACCTGGACCAAAACGGCTGCCGCCTCCTATGCCGGCCCCACAATGGCTCCAAGTTAATTCCCTTGAAAGGGTAGGTGACCTGGAAGGGTTAAAGGCCCTAGAGGGGGTGGTTAGCATGAAAGCCCTAGAGGGGGTGGTTACCGCAGAGGCCCTAGAGGGGGTGGTCAGCACAGAGACCCTAAGGGGTGGTCAGCGGTGCAGAGGCTCAAGAGGGGGTGGCTAGTGTAGCAGAGGCCCCAGAGGGGGTGGCTGGCATAGCAGAGGCCCCAGAGGGGGTGGCTGGCATAGCAGAGGCCTCAGAGGGCGTTGTTAGCATAGCAGAGGCCCCAGAGGGGGTGGCTAGCATAGAGACCCCAGTTCCAGCTCCACCTCTATTAACACCTCGGAGGGAACCTGGAACCCCCAGGAGCTCTGGGATTTCGCCCTATGGGGGGGGTGAAATCCCTGAATTTTTTTGCAGGGCTCCAGAGGAGCTCCCCAGAGGGGGCTCAGCCTAGGAGGCCATGGAAGAGCTCCCTGGAGGGGGCCACAGAGTAGCTTCCCGGAAAGAGTTCGATCCCAGAGGGAGCTCAGCCCTGAAGGACACAGAGGAGCTCCACGGAGGGAGCTCGGTCCTGAAGGGGCATCTCGGTGAGAACTTGGTCCCCAAGGACACGAAGGGGCTCCCCATAGGGGGTGCCGCCCATGAGGACAGTGAGGGCTCTCCGTAGGGGACTATGTCCATGAGGATAGGGAGGGGCTCCCTGGAGGGGGCTCTGTCTAGGACGACACTAAGGGGCTCCCAAGAGGGGGCTCAACACAGGAGTACAATGAAGTGCGGGGCTCCGCCCAAAAGGACATGAAGGGGTTCCCCGTAAGGGGTTCAGGCCTAGAGGGGACCTTAGAGGTAACCCTCAAAAGGAGAGCATCCCGTGGGACCCACCTGGGCCGTGCAGAGCACCGTCCAGAATGAGTACTACCGAGAGGTGGCCAGGTGGGGCTCACAGGATGCTTTCTTTTCCACCGCTTATCCCTCCTCCACCCTTGGGGAGTTTGGTAGGCCTGTTGGCGCCCTGGTGGTGTGGCTGGGTGGGGGGGGCGGGGCGCCAAGTTTTCAGTCTTGTTTTGGGGATCTTTTATTTTGAAGTGGTGATGGGTTTTCATGTTTAGCATTAGTCACAGCTGGTTGTTGTTTAGAGTTAAGTGTTTGTGTTGTGTTATTGGTTTTGGGATTTTGTGTTATGTGTATTTAAAAGGGAAGTGTTTCTGTTTAGGTTGTCGGTCAACCATCATGCTTAGTTTAGTTTGTATGTTCTCCTATCTCTATTGTTATATAGTAACCCCCCGCTTCTCGCTGGGGTTACATTCCGCTATAATGAAAAACCGCGTTGTTGTGTTTTGGTAAAATAAACGCCTAAACATGCCTTTTTTAGAGTGTAAACCCTAAATATGCCCCCAAATATGCTCCCAGAACACTTTAATTTCATTTTAAACTCATTTAATGCGTTACCCTTAAATTAAATGTAATGGCAAACCTGTATTCGCCTCTTTTAATTTAATTCACAGTAATAAAAATACAGCGCTTTAGGAAGGACAAAATGAAAAACAAGAGAAACACTGAGACAATCCATGGGGGAGATTCTGGTCTGCAGCTGCCACAGATGATGAATCAGAAAACTTTATTGATCCCAGATGAAATTGCTTAAAAACCAGGTCACTGTGTTAGCATTAGCTGCATGCAGCAAGTCAAAACAAAGACTCATACACAAAAGACACATTAAAAAAACTCTCTCTACCCACATGTTTAGACAGGGCACAGCTTACTAATACTAAATAAGCTGAGCTAACTGTTGAAAATTGGAGAAAAATTTAAACACTAAAATACAAAGGAAACTTACATAACGTTCTCAGATTGGATATTTTGTACAGTTAGTGTGGGATGCTCCCAATCAGCAGCAAGGAGAAAAAAATAACCTCCTGCCTCTAAGTACAGCAGTATTTTACCATTTCAAGACACATTTTCTATATTTATACAGTTATATTTTCTATGGAAATATAGCAGAATTTAGGTTCATATTTATGTTACAAAATTAGTAAATTATATTTTCCTTAATAATTTAGAAGTAAAAATCATTTTTTAAAAAACTATATTGCCAGAAAAAAGCAACAAAAAAAAATGTGGAAAATATTTGCAGATTCCGCGTTATTGTGGAGATTTCCACATAAAACTATCAGTTAGGTTCTCCGAAAAATCCGTGTGTTACTGAATCCATGACTCCTAATCTGCGTAAAACCGGGGGGTTATTGTAGTCGAGTTTTTGGTTTCTGGCCCTTGTGCCTGTTTTGTTTTATTTAAGAAAAAGATGATGAACATTGGAATCTGCATTTGTGCCTGTCCTCATTCAGGAGTTATGGAAGAACGTGACAATTTTTTAATAAATAAAGACATTTACCTTTTGTAAACACTGAAAAAAGTGAATTCAAGTCAAGTAGGTGTTTGTCATTTCAGCTGTATACACAGTACAGAGAATCCTCCAGGACCAGGATAAAATACAGAAAGCAAAGATAGCAGTTGACGGAGTGCAAGAAAAACACAAGCAACATGTGATCATTGATGTTTGAATGAATATAGTATTATGAGAGATGCTGTTTTCAAGCAGTGGAATCATTAGGTGTGCAAAAATGCAGAATAAAAGTAGAACAGCAATTAATAATAATTATGCAAATAATAGAAACAGCAGAACAGAGTATGTGCAGTATATAATAAATAGATAGAGGGGTATTTACAGTGACCGTTGTGGTATAATTTGTTTAAGCCAGAACAGTTCAGTGTGCATATGAATAATATAAGGAGAGGAAGAGGTCTGTGTGTGTGTGTGTGTGTGTGTATAAAGATTATGATTCAGTTCAGTTCTGAAGAGGGACATGGCCTGAGGGAAGAAACTGTTTCCACTCTGAAAAGTGGAGGCCCCGTATGCTACAGAATCTTTGCCAGACAGGAAGACGAGAAAAGGGGTATGTAGGCTCATCCACAATGTTGTTGGCTTTGCAGATGCAGCATGTGATGTAAATGTCTTTGATGGGGGGACAACGATGATCTTCTCAGCTTTTCTCACTATCTTCTGTGGGGTCCTGCAATCCAAAATGGAACAATTCCCATACCAAGCTGTGATACAGCTACAGAGAATACTCTCTCTCTCCCCTCCATCACAGACATTTACATGTTGGGGAAATTCAAATATTGCTGGAATTTAGGGAGAAATGACTTGAGATTTTCGTGATTAAAATCTCTGGCAACAGTAAAGTCTGTCTGGGTGTGAGCTTTGGAGCTCACTGATTCCTCCGTAAAGTTTGGCCAGCGTATTGTTAGTGTTAGCATTGGGTGGAACGTACATCATGACTATGGGCATGGTAGTGAATTAGTGCAGTAAATAAAATGGTCTACATCTAACAGTCACAAACACCAGCAACAGTGAGCAGTAACTGGGGACTGGCACAGCATTTACACACCAGTCAGTGTTGATGTAAACACACAGCCAGCCACCTCTCCTCTTACCTTTCAGTCTGATATTATGGTCAAAGCAGTATGTTAGCATTTTGCTAATCCGTGTAGCTGTTTCCAGAACACAGCAATCTCTGAATTCTTGCTGGAGTCAGATGTAGTCCAGTTTATTGTCCAGGAGACAAGCATTGGTGAGCCGGATAAACGGGATAGCTGACCAGCAGCTTCAGGCAACACCACAGTTTGAGGACCTGGTCCCCCTGGCAAGTCAAGGTCACAGATTTTAACGCTTCAAGCTAAGTTTCTTGTTTGTATCTTGTCTGAAGCAGAGTTTGGGTCTGGTGGTCGCTGACATATTTACCAGCTGTTGAGCCGCCAGCCACTCAGCCCTCTCTGTGGCGCACCGCCAGCCGCTTGGCCCACCAAGCCACTCGACCCTCTCCACGGCCCCGACTCAGTCCAACTCTACCCTGCCCTGCTCGAACCATTTCAGCCCAGCCTCACTCAATCCAACCCAACCCAGTTCAACCCAACCCAAGCCAGCTCCACCCAACCCAGTGCCGCTCCATCCATCTCAGCTCAACCCAACCCCACTCGGCCCTGCTCCCAATCTACCTTCTCCAAGGGCGCCTGCTCGCCGTCTGTCTCCCCCCAAAACTCCGCTCCTGATCCGTGAAGCTCCTCGGAAGCCAGAGACTTCGTCCTCGAGTCACGGAGCACTCCAGAGCCAACAAGCTCTGCTGCGGAGTCACAAAGCTCCGCCCCTGAACTATGGAGCTTCCACGGAGCAAGAGGCTCCACTCGCGAGCCAGAAGACTCCGTCCCCAAGCCATGGAGCTCCACCGCCTCGCTCAGCTCCGCCCCAGCCGGCGCCGCCTCGTGTAGCTCTGCCCCAGTTGGTGCAGCCTCGTGCAGCTCCGTTCCAGCCAGCTCAGCTTCACTTAGCCCAGTCCCAGCTGTTTCAGCTCCCTTTAGCGCAATCCCAGCCCTTTCAGTTCTCTTTAGCTCCAGTCCCAGCTCCAGTTCCAGTTCCTGTTCCTGCACCCGGTCTGGCCCCATTTCCAGTTCCTGCACCCGGTCCGGCCCCATTTCCAGTTCCTGCACCCGATCCGGCCCCATTTCCAGTTCCTACACCCGGTCCGGCTTCAGTTCCAGTTCCTGTACCCGGTCCGGCCCCAGTTCCAGTTCCTGCACCCGGTCCAGCTCCTGCACCCGGTCCGGCTCCTCTTAGTCCTACTCCAGCACTCGGTCCAAGTCCGGCTCCTCTTAGTCCTACTCCAGCACTCGGTCTAAGTCCAGCTCCTCTTAGTCCTACTCCAGCACTCGGTCCAGCCGCCACCATCAGCCCAGCTCCACTCAGCCTGGCCTCCCCAAATCCAGTTCCTGTACCGGTTCCCGCGCCAGCTCCCCAGGCCATGGACTCTCGAGCCCCCGCTCCGGCCCCCGCTCCGGTCCCCGCACCGGACTCTCGAGCCCCCGCTCCGGTCCCCGCACCGGACTCTCGAGCCCCCGCTCCGGTCCCCGCACCAGACTCTTGAGCCCCCGCTCCGGTCCCCAAACCGGACTCTCGAGCCATCTCCCACATCTGGCGCCTCAGCTCCCGCCTCCTCGCTGGTCGTCCAAGCCTCCACGCTGGCCTCCGCCCTGGCCGCCTCAGCCTCACCAGCCTTGGCCTCCGCCCCGGCCTCATCCTTACCAGCCGTGGCCTCCGCCCTGGCCTCAGCCTCACCAGCCGTGGCCTCCGCCCTGGCCTCAGCCTCTCCAGCCGTGGCCTTGGATGGTGGACGTGCCATGCCCTCACCTTCCCCTCTCCACGGTGGATGGACTGGGGGATTCCACAGGGGGTGGGGGCTTGTCACGGTTCTGGCCTGTGACCGCTGGAGGACACCTTCTGACTTCACCTCAGCGCCTCTAGCGGGCGTGACCTAATTTCTGTCTGGCTCTGGGAAAAGGACTTACAGCTGGACAGAAATTAGGCAGTAATTATGTGTACTCGTTCATTGGTCCTTGGCTTCGTTCTCCCCCGCATTTAAGTTGTCCCAACCCGTTTTGGTCGTGGGTCTTACCCTCACGTTTCCCCAGTCGGTGTCCTCCCTAGTTTACCCTGCTCTGTACTGTTTATTTCTGTGGTTGGCCCTCGAGACTTTTCTGTTCTCCTTTGTAAATAAACCTCAATCATTATGGAAGTCTGCGCCTGTGCCTCTTTCCCTCTGTCTGGACATGGCCGGTTTGTGACACATATTCATGGAACATGTTCATTAACTCATTATAATGGACTACCGTGGTGGAGCCAGTGTACTTACGCCAGGGCACAATACCAGTGGCCTAGAGATCTGTTTATGAACATGCTGCAACTGACACTACTAACATTTAATACCACGTTCCTTTACTGTAAATTGAGGTACTTATTACATATTTATATGCCATGATTGTGTCATAAAAAGACTGCATATATACATGATTACAATGAATCAGTTACCATTTTAACACATAACACATAACATAGTATGTGCCAAGGGAGGGGGTGCAGATGCAGGATACCATTTCATAACTTATTTACAAAAGAGAAAGCAAAAAGGCACAAGGGCCTAAACAAACCAGAACCATGAAAGACAGCAACAGATGAGGGGATTATGATGGTGGACCAACACCGCACTTAAATATGAACAGAACTAAAACAGAGCAGACCAAAACAATCACTTAACTTAAAACACCAACTGGCTATGACCACTCACCCATTAAAAATAAAAGTCCCCTTACGACTAAACAGAAACAGTGGCCTCTAGCAGCCACTGACCATGGACATGACAATAACCTTATTGTAAATAACCTTTGATAGATTTTGTAAAATAATTTATATTTTTATTCATTTATTTTTGTACCCTTGTGTGTAATTTATATGCATGTATGTGTATGTTTATTTATATGCCAGTGTATGTAATTTATATGCATGTGTGTGTATGTGTACTTCATTTAAAGTAAATTCATCTTTCATATTATTATATATTATATTTTGCTATTTCAATTTTTAAGAAAAATAAAATGTTATTCTCAAAGCAAAATTAATGCTGAGGAGAAAAAAAATATTTAAATGCGCTACAAATAAAGCAGCGTACATGGTCATTATTTTTTTTTTCCCATTCTAACTGGTATCACTGCAATGGCATTATTATTCATGTTCACAGTTTTCAGCAAAACCAGGCACTGCATAAGAAAAATGAAGTCACAAATGTCTTGAGTGTTGCAAGGACTTGTTCTCCTTAGCAGCATGCATAAATTAAAAAAAGATGAATAGACTTACTGGAGCATAATCAGTGCAGGAAAGCAATTATAGGGGGCTTGGGAGCAGAGTTTTTCTCCAGTGGCAAACACAGCCATTGGGCTAAACTGAGGAATCTCAATCACATACTTCTGCCCTCCTTCTGATAAAAACTTAGCAACCTGAGTTACCCAGACATTGCTAGAGTCATAACATAGCCCTTAGCTAGCATGTTAACCTCAGTAATCTTTAAACACTCACTCACAGTTCTTAAATAGTTTTAGGGTTGAGTGTACAGTTCTGGGAAAAAGCTTTCATTGTACATCAAAATTTATGCAGACGTTCTTAACTTTAAAACTTTTACACACACATTTCATTCACAAAAACGATTGGTTAAAGAATAATTCCTTGAAAGGTACTAAAAGGGTCAATTCAGGAATGATGATCAATTCCAGTTCAAACAAGGAAATGGAAATAAAATTAAACAATAACTACAGGTAACTGAACTGGAATTGGAGATTCAGCTAGTGGAAATCAGTTCAATTCTGTCTGATTCCATTTTTTGCTGTTTCAAAACATTTATTTGATATGCATTTGAACATTATTATTTATGGCACTTCAAATAATAATAAGTAGATATCTTGTGATGTATGAAGAACAGTTGAGGATATGTACATTGAATAAAACTGGGTGTTTTACATTACAGTTAATGAATGAAGAGCGAGCAGTATCTGACACTATAAGTATCTGACATTACAAGTATTTGAGTACACTGTTTATTGCAGTATATGATTACCAGTTTGATAAATTCATCCACATGTTTCATTCATGTGTATAAACGAATAATCATTACATCTTGTAATTTGGAAATTTATTTGAATTCTGTTTCCTGACATTTCCTTCCAGTTCCAATTCCAGGAAGTGAATTGGGATTCTCAATTCAGTTGATGAATGGCCCCAAGTCTAATTTAAGATAGGACTTTAGAATCATAAAATAGTTGAAATGAACATTTCATTTCTATGTGTTTTCATCTTATCCTACAAAATGGTGCCAAAAATAGAGCTCATGTCAAAAAACATTTAACTTGGGATGAGGGAAAAGTGGTGCAAAATTCCTTGATTCTTAGAAGCTGGATTAAACTTTCCCTGGGGTTTGTGCTCGGCGGGAAGATGTCAGTGAGTGCTTCTCACTCTGCTGAGAAGTATGCAGGTTGCTCATTTTTGAATTGCACCTCCTGGAGTTTCTTCATTAAAAATTTGACTCTACTTGCAATTCTGATATTTGAACTAATTCTGTTGCTTGCTGGACATTAAGACTGTTGTAATTTGGAGGGTGTAGAGTATTTTGTCATGTTTATGAACAGGGGTTGACATTTTTTTGCTGTAGTACTCTAATGAGTACCTACATGAATCAATTGGTACGCACCAAAATTGTGCTAATATTAGCCAGGGGTCCTAATATTAGCCGTGTAAAGCATTGTGAAGGTCTGTGTCTCGGCCGTGTTTCTGCCCGTGAAGTCGAGGGGCAGGGCACGCAGTATTTGCGCTGTGAATACTGAAAACTGCCGCGCATTTGCGTACCATATACGCCTATTTGTGCTTGCATACCACTTATGTCAATCCCTGTTTATGAATGTATATTTTGGTATAAATCTAACTTTGGTTTCTGTGGTGACAAAATAGAAAGTGCATGTAATATTGTTATATAATATTGTCAATAAATCAATATGGTTTTCATCTTATTTGGTATCCTAAGCAAAGGCCCCATCTTCCGCCAATGTAAGCAGGCTCCATCTATAGTGCTCCTAAACTGTCTCCATGACAACATGGATAGTGGACAATTATTTGTCAAAATTCAAAAGTAGGCTAACGTAATGTAACCCCCACCCCCCTCCCCCTTTGCTTTTTTCCTTTTGAATCTACATGGCCTCACTGAAATCCTACTGAAGGGAGGCGTTTTGATTTTCCACAGGGGGGGGTGTTCAGGGGGACAATGGCTATGCAATGGCCTTTTAAAAGGCCAGATAAAAGAAGTGAAGTCACATGACAATACCATGTCCAAATAATGGAAATCTGTCATAGTGATGGAAAAATTTAATCCTTAAATAACATGCTCACTGTTTGACTGTATGTTGTAACATTTTGCTGTCTGTGTTTCTAGGTACTGGCAGCTTGAAGAAGACATTAGTTAGAAACATATGGCCTCCCTGGTACTGTAATTACAGAATCAGAATCAGATATTGATCCCGGAGGAAACTGTGTATGTCATGACTGCACAGTCACACAGAGACACATAGGCATGAACAATATAAAACATAATTATAGGCAAAATAAAACTTTTGAGAAAACACTCTGCACATGTATATTATGCTATATACACAAGATGATGTGGTCAGTAAGAAAGGTGGATAAATAGTATAGAAAAATATAGATAAATAAAATTATTTACTACTTAAAAATTACTAAGTAGTATTTCTAATTAACTCAAATAGTGGTTTGGGGTTAAATTATTTGCCCATTATAAATTATTTGTACATTGTTGCCCATCATAGCCACATAAGTAGTGATATTGCACATGAAAATACTTTGTACATAATAGACACTGCACATAAATAAAGATATCACACATGAACAGAACAAATAAACTAAAAGTTACCACGAGGTTGAGAGATGAAAAAAACGAAAAATAGCTTAGCTTAGGTGCAGCACATGCGGTTGTTTGATACTCTGTGTAATGAATACGAGGACGGATCCAATTGCAGAAGGTTAGTATTTATTAAACAGGAATACAGTCCGAAAAGCAAAG
>JBBJLS010013375.1:0-15675 GCA_037577275.1 Bryconaethiops microstoma
ACCTTCTCGTCCAACATCAGTGTCTGATCTCATAAATGCTACAGAATGAATGGACACAAATTCACACAGAAACTCCAAAATCTTGTGGAAAGCCTTCCAAGTAGAGTGGAAGCTGTTATAGCTTCAAAGGGAGACAAACTGCATAATAAAGTTGATGTCAAGTAAAATGTAATGTCAAGTATTTTTTTCCATATATTGTGTATTTACACTAAACTGTGTGTGTGTGTGTGTGTGTGTGTGTTTGGGTGTGTGTGGCTGTGTGCATTTGAATGCAATGTCATTAAAGTCTTTTTTCCATATATTGTGTATTTACACAATGTTTGTGTGTGTGTGTGTGTGTGTGTGTGCAGCTGTGTGCACTGTGTGTGTGTGTGTTCCACCACCACGTGCACCACCCAAACAAAGTCCAGTAAAGTCTATACAAAAAGAGATAAAACTTTCATGATTCATTAACACAGTGATAAAGATCTGTGTCTAGATGCAATAAGGCTATACACTTTTAAAGTGAAAGTATTGGCAAGATGTTGAAATGGGATGTGACGAAAGAATGGAAGGACACAGCTGGTATGCAAAGCAGAGGGCAAATAAGAACCTGTATCTCTGAAAGTTATGCAGTCAGGTTGTATATTCAAAAAAGTGCCACTGACACAAGGCTGCAGGCCGTCAGTATCCTTTACAGATTCCAGTGTGGTTTCAGATGTACTTACACCCAGAGCAAACCATACTTTCCCCATTTGTATATAATTGACCTAAAAAAGAGCCACAATCTAACTTACCACTTGTCAGTGACCGCTCACGAAGGTTCAGGCTGCGGTTCAGCTTGACGACCTGCATTTGACACTAAAGCGTTATAATATCTTAGTTCTTTAAATAAATAAATAAATAAAAAAGGTTATTGCTGATTACAGCAACACCAATAAAACAAGAAAGTATTCGTGTTTATTTATATTTGTGCAATATAAGTCAACTGTTTAATCTGTGAATTGACTGAATGTTACTGAATGTTAATCTCATTCATGTTAATCTGCAGCTGTTTTACTGCATTTATTTTTATTGCACTTTCATAAAGCATTCTGCACTACTGATACTCTGGTGCAGCACATTAAATCTTTACACACAACAGTGTCAGTGTTACACTGTATTTTGTTATAATGTTCTTGTCATTGTGTTGCACTATTGTTTTCTATTGTCTTTAGGGCCTCATTTTGGGTAGCACTGTTGCCTAACATCTCCAGGGTTGGGAGTTTGAACCTGAGTCCTGGTCTTGTGTGTGTGTGTGTGTGTGTGTTGATGTTGCATGTTCTCCTTGTGGTGGTGTGGGATTCCTCCAGGGTCTCCAGTTTCTCCCACAGTCCAAAGACATGCTGTCAGGTGAACTGGGGATTCTAAATTATCTGTAGGTGTAAGTGTGTGTGTGTGGGTGTGTGTGTGTGTGTGTGTGAGCGAATGGTGTTTGTGTGTGTGCCCTGTGGTGGGCCGGTGCCCCGCTCAGGGTGAGAAAAAGAATTTCCCTCAGGATTAATAAAGTTCTTCCTTATCTCATACAATAGATAAGATCAAAATCAAGTCTGTAATATAGGAAAAGAGTTATTTAGTTATTATGATCCAAATCTTTGCAATACATTGCATGTAACATTTTAAATGATTAAAAAACATTTTTTTAAAGGATTTTTAGATCTATTTCTGTTCATTCTTCTCATTTCTCTTAGACTTTTTTATGTTTTATTATTACTTTTATTACTTTGCATTATGATTTTATTTGAAAGCATTTTGAGTTGCATCTCATGTACGAAAGGTGCACTATAAATAAAGCTTGTTATTATTATTTTTATTGGACAATCCTCAGACTTAAGCTATTCGGCTAAATAAGAAGCCAGGCTTTGTGAAATAGCCTCAGGCCCTTTAAGAGTAGCCTCACGTCGTCAGGAAGCTACATAAAAGCCAACTGTGGGTAATTATTTCTTAACCCACCTGTATTCTGACATAGCCCCGCCCTCCTGCTCTGTTATTGGCTGGTGCGCTGCTTATGAATATTAACTCCCCACCAATCGTACAGGGATGGGCGGGACTCGAAGGAAAACGGGTGTGGAAAAAAAGAAATAACGCCTGAGAGCAAGTTTGAGACTCGAACGTGAGTGACAGACTGGTGGATGGTCCTCACACCTTGTTCCGTGCAACAGGCAGCAAATGTTGCAGTTTTTTTTTAAACTCCCTGGAGAACATTTGGAGCTTTTTTCAGCGACCTACCCCCCGTGGCACTCCTCCTGTGAGTGTGAACTAGTGTGTGTGTTCAGGAAAGAAGGAGACACCAGTGTTTGACCGTTGCCATCCAAACTCCAGGGCTGCTGGAGGAGCTTCAGACAGTTTGTCAGCCCTTATTCATGTACTCCCGACAGCCTCTGTGAAGTAAGTTGTCTCTTTTTTCCCCCTCTGCTTTTATATACAAAAATTTTTAGGGTGCCATTTTTATGAGCAGCGTGTGCTTAAAATGAAATTCAAATTAAATTTACAGCAACAGCCAGTCTGTTCATCACTCTGTCCTGATGAGAACATCAGGAGCCTCTAATTCAGGGCGTGCGGTTTAGAGAGTGGCTCATTTGTTTTGCCAAGCTTTTACACTCCTAACCTCGTGGTCATTTAAACATTTGAACACAGTGTGGAAGCATTTTTTAGTCTAATTTAGTATTTTTATGTGTGAGGACGAATAACGTGCTTTGTATGATTGCGCATGCGCACTCTGCAAAACTGTTAAAGGCATCATGCTAGGTCCTTTTTACATCATTTTGGTGTTGCACATAAATTTTAAGTTGGTCCCTGGCTTTTGGCACAACTGGCTTTTTGGCACAACTTTGTGGTCCCAGGTCTTCTGTTTAATCCTACTTTTCTTATCATATTTTGTTTGTTTTTCAATGTGTGGCCTACGAGAGGTTGAGTTCCACTTTGGTGTCTAATGAAGCTCCAACCAGTTTTGCCACAGTTGCTCGCAGTCTGCTTTGGATGTGCGTTTCAAAAAGGATGAATTGCTATATTGCTTTGTTGTAGCCTACTGGTTTCATGTTGTGGTTTAAATTGGCTACGGCATGATTTCAGCAATTAAAACATAAACCTTGGAGTTCACTGGCCGTTGTGTGTTTATCTATCTATCCATCCATCCATCCACACACAATATTAACTTCCATCCCTCCTACTCACCACATCATTCTGGGTATGTATTGTAGTCTCTATAGTACAGAGTATTTTCGGGAGAGTTTTATTTGGACGTTTCTTTGTGTCTGTGCAGTCGTAGCATGAGCAATTTCCTCTGGGATCAATACTTTTCTCTGATTCTGATTAATCTAAGCCACTGCTGCCATAAAAAGCTCGTCTTATTGTTCACTGCTGATTGTTTACCTGGCTTGTACCATAGTTATCAGGGCATGATTACCTTTTCATCCTGCCTCAGGATTTGCCATTGTTCTGGTCTGATTTACAGATGAATTAGCACAAATCAGCGTTGCAGACATGTGCTCAGTTTTTGTCATTAATATTGTGGCTGCAGGAAAATGTAAAAGGAAAAGTCTGGAAGGAGATAATTACTGCTGGTTCTAAATATGCTTCAGGTAGCAAGTGAAAATATTGGGATATAAAGGCACATGCACAAACAGTCATTAGAGCCAGGCCGTGCCAGTGTTTGTCTTAGACACTCTCAAGTATATTTACACTTTCAGAGAGCTTTTAGCAAATGCTGACTTAATAGCTGTGGCTGACCTGTTAGGGGTTGATGCCCAGATGATGATATTTTACAAAGAGCATTGCAATTATTTCTTAATATCCTCTTAAAAGATGTTAAGTAACATGCAGTCTCATGATCATTAATTTATCTTGTTCATGATCATTAATTTATCTGTCACATTTCCAAACAATCTTTCTGTTCCTCTCTCATGTACATGTACACGCTTTCACAGAAGCGTTAATGGACCATATGATGACACTGGGTTGTCTGCCATTTAAACCAGTGAGACCGGTGTGCTAAGAGTGGCAACATTGCACTGTAATGATGTGTGGGTCAGGGTTTACGTCCTCCACCCAGTTGACCTGTTATTAGAGCCAACTTGCGAAAATGTTCATTAATTGATGACCTGAACCCAGTCTCATCTGCAATGATGTGTATTTATAACGTTGTTGAAATGATGCCTTGTGATGTTTTGACCTGTCCGCAAAATTTTCGAATTCTCGAACCTGCCTGACCCACCCTGCATCACTACTGCACAACTACTGAACCAGTAATGGGCTGGTTGGACCACAGCCCTGCTGCATAGTGCCATTTAGTTAGTGTTTCTAATAGCAGTTGAGTCCAACTTCTGTTTGCCCAAGTTTGACAACTCACTTATGCTGCTTTCAGAGGGATGAGCTGAACTGAACCGAAGCTTGAACACAGCGATAACATTCAGTTTTAAGCTGCATGTGAAATACTGTCCGTAGGTTAACGGCCATATGATTAAAACACTAAAGACTCTTCCAAGAAAACTGCGCTTCACAGCACAGATATTTCCTTTCTGATGTAATATTTGTTTAATTGGAATATATTTTTTCTGTATTTTTATTATTTTAGTTTAGCCTCTCCAAATTACTCTTTTAATTTAATTTAAATTATTTAATGACTTTGACTGTTGCATAGTTTTAAGGGTTGACTCAGGGTCACATTTCACTACGTTTTTGTATAACTGTGTGTGAAAGAATCTTAAATCCGCTAAAGGTACTAACTGATATGAGATCTAACATTACAGCGTGATGTTCGTAAAGAAAAGAAATGCTGATGGTGTTTTGTGACTTTTTAAGGATGTAAACCTGTCTCTGGTGGCTTATTTTTGTACTGTTTAAATTACCATGAGTTGAGAGTGATGATAAATGCTGTTGATATTCCGGTTTGGAACACTGAAAGGAAGGATATGACCTAGTGCAGGTCTCATGGTTTTAAAAGCCCTTGTTTCTGGAGCAGTTTAAAAAGCTTGAGTAGAGAAACTCTGTCCAAGCTCTAATACTTACTCTGTAGTATCCTTTTTTTTTTTCCTGGTGTTTACTGGGAGTTAAAGAGAATGTCTTTTTGTGCAAGACGGCAAACAAAAACAATAAGAAGTGCATTACAAACAAAGTGAGAGAACAGACGATCTATCAAGATTGTTGGGTGGTTTCTTCATGTTATGCAGTACATTCTGCACTACTTGACACTTGAGGAGAGAAAGGGTTTTGATGAGAAAGGGTGCTGCTGAACTTCCTCTGACACCGCCCATATTATCCTAGAACAGAACACAGTTCCAGGATCCCCTCTACCCGCACCCCCTATTCTGAATTACAGCTGACCCTGTTGCGCAAGTGCTGGAGATTACATCATCGATAGAGGCCAGGAATGGGTGGTGGAAGGCGTTGGAGGCCACAGGGAGTGGGGCCTCAGCTTACCCCAGAAAACGCACCCCCACTGGTGAATACGAGGCGGCTGGAGGCTCCTGGGACCTCACTGTGAAGTGCTGTAAAGATGGCCTTGCAGTGTGTGCTGTGGGAAGCAGATTCTCCTGGTTTTTGCGTTTTGCTGCATTCTAAAGACAGCCCTTCCCAGGTCTGTCTGTTCGATGTCTTTAAAATTGGTTTTCTATCATATAGAATGTGTTTACAAATTAGAACACAACATCCATGCCACTTAAAAATGATTACTAATCCATAACTTTTAGGGCTGTTTTCTTAGTCATGAGTTAAACCTAATCATTGCAATTCCAGTGGTGCTTAAAGGGTCTTCCAACAAATGAATATCAGTGACAAATATAAATGGATGGGTTGGGGGGAAACTATACTAAACTAACTATACTACACAAATAAATCATGTGGCATTCATAGCTAGAATGTAGAGCTGGGCGATACGGCCTGAAAATAAAATCTCCGATTTCTTCACAATGTTTTCGATTTTGATTTTTTTTTTTTCCCCTCCCCTTCTCAAAATCAAAATACAGATGACAAATAAATGGTTCGAAACAAGTTTTAACTATCTATCTATCTATCTATCTATCTATTTATTTATTTATTTATTTATGGTTAAAGTGCAATCTGACACGCACTTCAGGTCTAAAACTTTTAGCATGTTAATGAATCCTGGCTTTTCCATAGTATGTATGGCCACCATATATTTTGCAATATACATTGCGACAGCATTTGTTATCGCCTTCCACCGTGCCCCATTCTTATCATATGGCACTAAGGCATTAACAGAAATGTCGACTAGTCGACTTCAGAGGCACAAGTCGACACCCCCTTAGAGAAGTCGATTAGTCGCGTGTTTTTTGTTTTTTTTTTCCCTTTCTGTGTGCGCGCTTTTGTACGCAATGCAATCTCTGCCTCTGATTGGCTGACGCTGACACCTGTTATTACCAATTACTATAGTCCCTTCATAAAAAGGGCGGTACTGTTGGCGCGTAGAGGGGAATACAGACATATCACATGTGTGGAGAGACTTCACTCTAGATACACAAACAGCACGGTGACCTGCACAACCTGCAGGTCAGTGTTGAAGGACAGTAACAGTACCGGCATTCTGCACGGCCTCTGAAACAGCACCGCTAGCTAACATGGCTAACACTAGCACTGCAGAGAGTCGCCAAGTGGCTGCGCTGCTTAAGCTGTCGGACACAGGACTTGTTTGGTTTGTGTCCGACAGCACAAAACCGAACCAGTTCCATTGTACAGATGTAGCAAGAACTTTCTTGGGCACAAACGCTGCTACAGTGTTTGGGTGCGGCGGGCTAATTTACCCGTGTAGAACGGTGCGTCGCATTAGTTCCGCTTTTGGCGCTCGCGTGTAAAATAAGTAATAAAATGGATTTTCATAAAAACACATCGTCCTGAACTGTAAATTCGAATTAATCGATATATCGCCCACCTCTACTAGAAAGCTTTGCAGGACTGTATGTTTGTATTGTACTCCATGGTAATTGACAGTAGTTTGATTACAGCAATGTGAACAACCGTCAGCAGATACTTTGTTTTTAAAGCTTTTATTTTCTGACAGATTTCGGGCATTGTATCGGAAAATTCCAGTTGTGTCCATTTGGAAGAGACTTTAGTAAGTGATTGTGGCTAACGTATTATTTCAGAACTGTTTGCATTGATTGATCTAAAGTACTGAGGCTAGGTGACTGTGGTAGATGACAAATCATCCAAGAAATGTTAAAAATGTATTGGCAAAATTAGACGAGATAACCAATGATGCGTAAAGCCCTTCGTTCAGTGCTCATTAACTCTAGTCCTGGAGCTCTACCTTCCTGAAGTGTTTTTCCAGTCTGCAACACCTGCTCTAGTTAATAAACTTTTTCAGAAGGTCCTGATTGGCTGGAGAGGGAGGGGGCAGCATGTTGAGCCAGAAGCAGGAAAGTAGATCTCCAGGAGGAAGGCTGGAGAGCACTTATTTGGATTTCCTCTACAACATCTGGTGACGAAAGCAGGGAAAGAACATCTCTATCAGTAAACTGTTTTCCAAGTGTGTAATAGTGTGACTGATTTTTTTTTTTTTAAACACATAGGCCGCAGATATTAGTGTTTTCTCATGAAAGACGTGTTTTACAGTAAATTTAACGAGAGTAGGAAACTTTTTAAAGAAAGTTCAAAATACTTGCTAGCTTGATCACTTGTGGTTCAGGCTGAGAAGCCGACAGCTCCTTTAACTATTTTTTTAAACAAAATACCTATGTAGGCTTGAGCTTAAGTAGTTGATAGACGTTTGGCTTCTACCTTGCAGACTGCTGTGGTCATACTCAGAAGACAGCAGACCTTTAGAGGCCTTTCTCAGCAGCTGGTTTTCAGGATGTGACCCTTTGTCAGAGAAAGATGTCAAACCTTCTGCACACATTACACTCACACACACATTAGCATAAGAGCAGGGCTGAGGCTTTCGCTGTGTGAGACATGAGCCTTTCACCACACACACACACACACACACACACACACACACACTCTCTGAACAAACATAAGGTGCACAGATGTGCTGATCACTCATGATCCACTCTGGCTCCAGTTCATGGAATACCAGAGAAAACTGGAAGAGGTGTGTGTGTGTGTGTGTGTGAGAGAGAGAGAGAGAGAGAGTGGGTTGAGTGTGTGTATGCGTTTGGAGTGGTTATTTGTTTCTGTCGTGTATGTAACTAACATCACAGCAAGAAGACTGCTTACCAATATATGGTGAACTCAAAACAAAAGTAAAATTATTTTGCAGAGACTTTAACCAGTAAAGGTTCACAAAGAGGCACATTTTTATGCCTTTTTCCTAGAATTTTTACTCAAATTTATATTTCATAATTCATCACAGTTCATTCTTACACGTCCATCCCAAATCAAACAGACTGTTTTGTTACTATACCTTTTTAAGGCTGATGTATGTAAATGATCTCTTTATGATTGGCTACCTTGTAGAACACTCCTTAGAACTTCAGCATGAATGGGTGGGGCTAAACTGCGCTAGGCTGAAAAACTTATGTATGGGAAGTGAATGTAAATTTTGAAACATACATATATCAAGCCAGAATTCCAGAAAAGTGATGATATGGGCCTTTTATTATATCAAAAGGGATTGGAATCGCCATATTTATCAGTATGATTGCAGTACTAATATTTTGTCCGTATTGTGCAGCGCTGCTCTAGGCCTTACTGTGTAAGTGATCTATTAGTATAGTTCTTATAGGAGGCTTTGAAGTCTTGGTGATTTTAATCCAGTTTGGTGTGCCCAACCATGTTACCTGACAAACTGTCAGTTATACTTGGGATGCTTATTCCTACCAGCTTTTCCTGAATGTACACACACACACAGGTTTCCCAGCCATGCCTTTATCATTCTGCTGAGCACCAGTTGCCATGTAACAACGGTCATTAAATCAAGACCACACCGACGCAACAGTGACCCACATGATTGATTTGTGTCCACTGTCCATCGATCAAACAGAACACAGGGTGATGTCACTGGTGAATTCTGAGATGCGGCTGGGCCTTCCCATCAACATCGAACCGTTTCCAGGACGACTGTGCTAAAGTTTGGGAGGGTGCCATGGTAACGGTGGGATGTCCCAGAGAGAGAGGGCAGGGCGGCCGCTGGGCCGCTGTGTTCGGGGAGTAGCAGAGGATTCAGCCTGTTCTGCACACAGAGAGGAATAAAAGAACATGACTTTTCAATTAAGTCTTCCCTCAGTTTTCCCTCCGTCAGAGTGCAAACAGCCACATCTGGGGCACGACCAAACCCCCACCCAAGGCTACACGCACACAAGAAAAATGACTGCATGTTTTTCTCTCTCGCTCTCTCTCTCTGTCTACGTCTCTATCAGATGCTTAATGCATATCGTTCATGCTGCGAATACTTTCACTGAAATCTGTTCCGCTGTGAGGTCAGAGCTTCTAGTATTTAGTCTCGCTTGATTTCACTCCCTTTCTCTTCTGACAGTGGGTGTGATATTTTGATGATGCGTGTGAAAGTTAACACATTCTGCTCCGTAATATGGTGTGTGTTCATATCTGCACATGCAAACTGAGGGGAAGATCATAGGGGTGCGGGTGTTTTAGTGAGAGATGGGTGGTTTAGGAGACCTCTTGCTTAGTGAGGGATTTAAAACACCCCACGGCAGCAACAGAAACACTAAAAATGAAAATTCAGGACCACTCCCAGAGCCACCCAGACACCAAGTATTTGCCCACTCTAATTTGTGGGGGGAAAACAAGATGCATATTTTGCCAGACTCAACAACACATGCTGAGCAGTTGCCAGCTGCACTTCCTTTCTGTCTGGAATAATTGAGAAATTTGATCTGTCCAAACATTAACGCAATCTCTGGTTTTCCAAAGAGGGCATGGTCACTGTAAACTACGGATCTTAAAAACAATGTTTCGTTTCATTTGCCTTGTCAGTCTGACTTGTACCGTCTCCTCATTGGGGATTTTAACAGTACGTTTCTCAGGAATACTTAGAAAAGGATACATGAAGCTTAGCGAGAATGTGGACTTAATTATGGTCTATGGTGTTGTTCAGCAGATATAACCATGTTTGTTTGATGTTTTGACTGATGCCATGATGATGTCATGATGATTTTACTACAATTCATGTTTGATGTTGTCCTCACAATGTTTCACTCTTTTAAATACATGAAGAATTATAGTGAGGGCTTCGAATGAAAACTTTGCAGTGAAAAACCATATATTTGACATGTGAAAATCTCATTGGAATAATAAGAAATTGTTTGATACCATCTCTTTCAACTAAAGTGACCATCACAGAAATCACATTTTTCATAAACACACAGTTCAATTCAGTTTGGTCAGGTGTCGATGTTCTGTCATAGTGAAAAACAGTAAAAGTGCATTAATGGTGGAACTCAAGCTCTGATTTCAACAGTGAAATTTATATGAAATAAACTCCTTATGCTTTTATGTTGACTCTAGTAAAGCATAGACTTTCCATAGAAATCGGTGATCCTGAAGAGCATCAGAGTTTCTTATATTACACCATACAAGCGGAACAGAGACGGCAAGAGTCTGCAAAACAACATTCATGTCCATGTTCCAGCTGACAAACAGCCACTTATGGGCCTGCTAGACTGTACAATTACAATGGTGACGTTTTAATGCCTCTATTAATAACAGAACAGAAACATGTGTAGTTTAGTATTTTCCAGTTCTGGTTCTGGAGTCCTGCTGCTCTGCACATGCTCTCAAAACACCTGATCCAACTAATCTCAGCTCATTAACAGCCACTTACTGGATCCTAGGGGCTGTGTTATAGCAGGGAAATCACAAAAATGTGATTCATCATGACCGGGACTGTAAAACTGATCTAGTTTTTGTATTCATGTGCTGTTGTTTGTGCAGGTTATTCAGGAAAAGTTGTGTAAATGTTCTAATGTGATCATCCAAAATGAGGGGCTAGTGTCAGGCCAAGGTTTAAGGCTCTGTTCCCTTTAGAAGATGGGCAAGACACACGTGACCGATAGCAAAGGGGCTATAGTACAGTATACAGAACTGAATGGGAAAATAAGCTTTTAACTCAAAGTAGTGTATGTTGTTGCTATTAGAACAAAACCTCATATCTCCAGAAGAGGAACTTTTCAGAAGGAGGAAAAAACAATTCTTAGCTTATAGAAGTGCATACGAAAAGATTTTATTTTGGTCATTTTGGACCATTTATGTATTGCTGTTTGTCTTTTAGCACATGTAAATGGCAGATTATGATGTCAAAAAATAAAATAAAAAGTGATGAGGTTTTGTGATGTGGTTTTGTTCTGATGTTGTGAGTTTAGTTGGTCGGTACATACATAGTGTCACTTTATCAGATGCCTGGTAGTCTATAGTTAGAGATTGTGCCCATCTATTTTATAACACATCCTCAGTTGCGTTAGTCATCCTAGTTTCTGAACACGAAGCAACTACAATCAGCATGAGGGAGGAAGATGTGGATATACACAAATTTGAAGTGAGGAGCTACACCTCAAGCCTCAGGGTTTGCCAAACATAGAAGGCCGTGGGTTCAAATCCCAGGACTGCTCTTGGCACCACTGAGGTTCCCTTGATCAAGGTACCATCCCCACACACTGCTCACCGGCTGCTGGGTTCCTGCCTGCCCACTGCTTCACTTGGTGAATGGGTTAAATGGGTTAAATACAGAGGAAGAAGTTCACACTGAGTGCTGTGGTGTGTTCACTTATGACAAATGTACACTTTACACTTACATCTACCTAAATTCTGCACTTAACTGATCAGTTGACTTAAGAAAATCTTCAACCTGTGCTGGACTTGGACCCTAGAGGCCTGAACTTTGCCATCTCTGGCGTAGGACCTTCATTTACACTGATCTCTCTTCCTGTCATTTCCAAAAATCCTTTAGATAACAAAGAATATGTGAGTGTGAAGAACTGTCACACAATGTAAGCATTCTGTCAAACATCTCTACTTTATGTGGAGGTTGATTTAACTTTAAAATGTTATTTACTTTATTTACAAAAATATTATTTTAAAGAACCAATAAATAAAATTTTTAAAATTTTTTTTACAAAGAACCCTTTCTGGCTCCCTTATTTTTAAGTGTACTTGGTACACTATGAAGGGCAGAAATAATGGAAGATGCTGACGTCAAGCGGTCTCTCAAACCTGTCAGAGGATGTGTGGGTGCATGTGTTGAGATCCTGTTGTCTTCGTAAGGATCCTGCGTTATAAGTGTTTTATTTCAGTGGTCTGTCAGCAGACCTGTGACCTGCAGGTTGATTTGGGTTCTGCAGAAACACTTGGCTTTTAGTTTCAACAGGAGTTTCATTATGACTGCTTATATTCTAAAGTGAGTGATTGATTTTAGCCCTTACCAGTGAACTGATTATAGGTCCAGTAACACATTTAGCTGCTCTTTCCCAGGCTTTCCTGACTTGGGTTCACATTTCCCTGGGAATTCAGGAGAAAAGTGTTCAGTCCTGAATGTGTATTTGAACTCTGCAGTTATATATAGAAATTGCTCAGTAGCACTTTTATCCTAATTCTCAGCAGATCTGCCTGCAATTTTCTAATTACTGTGGCTTATTTTGTTGTTTAAGTTTGTCGTCCCTGTTGTCCTGTGGTACTTGGGAAGCCTGAGGCCTCATTTAGCCGTTGACCCAGGCAGATACACCGGAGGACAAAGGACTTGCACTGATTAAATGTTTATAGGAAACTTTGCCAGATGGACGTACTGGCACAGATCCATATTGCTTTTATAAAAAGTGTTGTTTTTTCCCCGCTGTGACCCGGTTGCCAGTCCTCATCATGTTTGTGTGTTTGCAGCAAGTTGCTTGACGTTTGTGCTTTGGGTAAATGTTTTGTGTGCATCAAGTCTTCTTAGGTTGTATCATATATTATATGGATAAAAGTATTGGGACACCTGAACATTACACCAACAGGTGCTTTAATGACATTGCATTAAAATACATAGACTTTAATATGGAGTTGCTCCCCGTTTACAGCTATAACACCTTCCACTCTACTTGGAAGGCTTTCCACAAGATTTTGGAGTTTCTGTGGGAATTTGTGTCCATTCATTCTGTAGAGCATTTATGAGGTCAGACACTGGACGAGAAGGGCTGGCTCACATTCTCCGTTCCATTTCATCCTAAAAGTGTTGGATGGGGTTGAGGTCATGCTGGAATAGAAACGGTTCTTCCCCAAATTGTGTCCACAATGTTGGAAGCATGCGGTTGTCCAAAATTTCTTGATCTTCTGATGCATTAAGATTGCCCTTCACTGGAAGTAAGAGGCCACCTGAATTCAATAATTCAGAGGTGTCCCAATACTTTTGTCCTCATAGTGTAGTCCGATGTTTGGTAAAGGGACAAAAAGTTCCCTTTTTTTTCTTGAGTTGTCCACCAGAAAGTAATCCAATCAGGGCAGAGTCAGTGGTGCTGTTGCCTTGACAACAGACTAACTGTCCTGAGTCTGGCCAGAGACAGCGACAGTCAGCCAATGTTTTAAACGGTAACAAAACCACCCTGTTGTGGTAGGGCCACACTGGTTTGAAGGCATATTATGGTTTTGGGCAAGGACCACTTGTCTCTTGTGATTGGCAGTATGAATGGCTTCATGTAGTCCCTCCCAGTCTCTCAGTTCATTTCCCATCCAGTGTTTTCCATGAGGAGGACAGTTTGTGTGTGTGTGAAGGATAAGTCTGCATCTCTAATGCTGCAGTTGCATCGCAGGACTTTTCCTTAACTCTCAGGGAAGCTGCAGAAAGAGAAGAACAGGATGAGAGGTGAAGCTGACATGACTACTCTGTTCAAACTCTCTGGCTGTGCCCTTTGTGTTGCTTGGGCTCTTTCTTTTTGTCTGCTTATTTTTTCTCTTGACCACTGAACATTTTTTTTTAATGCACATGTTCTCATACCCTCTCAAAAATGCTGGTTATTGCTATCATATGCTTTAAAGTGTGTGTGTATGAGGTCCTGCATGATTGTATGGAGATGAGATGTGACACTGGTGTGTGTGTGTGTGTATGTGTGTGTGTGAGAGAGAGATGTGTGTGATGCCATAATGAGGCTGTGGCTCCTGTTGGTTGCTCATGCGGGTCATTTGGGGTTGCTGGGATTTTGCATATGTCTCATTACAGAGACATAGTAAGATATGGAGGCCCTTTTTTTCTTCTCTCTAAAGCACAAACAAGGTCATCTTTATGCCTTTGCTTGTTTACGGGTTTTCAGTAACTGATAAACTGCTGTCCTGCATGAAAGAAACGAGTGTAGAGATGTAATGCTTGCACATCATTGTGACGATCATTAAGGGGCTTTTCCCCCCCCTCATTATATTGAATCCATCTGTTCCCGTTTACTCCAGAAGAGTGAGTTTGTTTTTGCACCAAGAACCCACTGGATGATTGTGTAATACGCAAGTAAAGTCCTCGTACCCTTGTAAATCCTTCCTCTCTCCCACAGAAATGATAAGCATAAGCCTCGTTTGCCCAAAGTGAAGTTTATAAAGGTTTCGTTTGCTGCTTTTCGAGGCAGGATAGTTAAGTGTGCAGGCTCAGAGTTCATGAAGACTTGGCGCTCTTATCCTGTTATTCCCTTTATCTAAGTGATTAAATCGTTAGCTTGGTTCTCTTTGACTCTGCGGCTTCGTTTGCTTGTGTTCTCACGTTTTTTTGGTTCTTTTTTAGAGCTTGCCTTTGCTGTATTTGTAGCCTCTGTGTTGTTTGGTTCAAAGGAACACTAGCTCTCTCTGCCCATACTAAATGTCATCTAGCCTTGTTCTTTGTGTCACTTTAACAGCGTGCTGTTTGTCCATTAGCCTGCAATTAAATAGGCAGTCACTGATTTATTTTGTTATTTTTTTTAACATTCAAAGTTGATGCGTTCCTAAATAAGTAGATCTGTTTGAACCCAGTTTCACCAAGGCTGTGTGCTTTTTCAGATATTGATGACAAGAGAAGCACGTCTAAACACTAAAAATCAGGTTTTAAAATATGTGCATGGAGAGACTAATGGGATCACAGGCTGCTGGATAAATATAACCCCTAGCAGGTTACAGGCCATTTTGGCAGACCCAGATTAAGCCGAAGGCCAGGTTTAACAATTTGTAATGGTAAAACTTCTTTGGTGCTGCAATTTAGCCCAAGAAAAGGCTTAAAATGTGAAAATCCAGCCCTGAGGTTTGGTTTCTAGAACGGGGATTAATCTCCTAGTCTTGGGCTATACAACATTCTGAATGGAGATTCTGCCCTTGGAGGAAACTAGGCTCCAGGACCAGGATAACCAACCTTTTTGATTGATCGTCATCCAGAAGCTAAATATGAATGAATATATTGATTCATATATTACAAAATGTTATCTCTCTCTAATGGAGGCTTCATAGGAGGAGGATAGCATGTACATTTCTGTAACAGCATTGGGTTCCATACAGTTTTGATAGATTTCTGTTGGCCCATACATCATGAAATGTGACACAATGTAAGACATTAAGGGGTTTGATGCCGAGTATATATTGAACACAACTGCTGAAACCATCACAGTTTTCTCACTTATAATGTTCAGATACTAAAATCATGACAGCATTTATAAAGAATATAATAATGGCATGGATATTGCAGCCTTAAGTAAGGTGTGTGTGTGTGTGTGTGTGTGTGTGTGTGTGTGTGTGTGTGTGTGTGTGTGTGTGTGTGTGTGTGTGTGT
>JBBJLS010013450.1:0-15669 GCA_037577275.1 Bryconaethiops microstoma
ATGTATATATAAATAGTGTTCTTATGTATATTTATCCACTCTGTACATATACATACATACATACATATATTCAATGTGTACATACATGAATATACTTATCTAAGTTTACATATACATATAAACTAGGGGTGTCACATGATTAAAACATAAATCTAGTTAATCACAAGCTCTCTGATTAATTAATCTAAATTAATTGTACACATTTTTGCTGTATAAGTATTTAAAAATTGTAATAATAAGTCAAAGAATACTCAACAGTTGTCATGGGGACGGAGGACACAGAAGTAGAGGTACCAGAAACACTGGGAGTTTAATGAGAAAAAAGGGAAACAAGCTGGGAGCAAACTAAAGTAGAAACAGCCTTTAACCGGAGTCCTGAGAGCCTCTCTACTTCTTCCAGCGTTAAAAGAAGGCCGATCAACTCCTCACCAGGGAGTCACCAGGAACACAGCGGGTCTGAAGCTCCGCGACCTGCAGCAGCCACAGGGGGGGAGATTCCAGCCAAAGGGCATTTCAGCCTCGCTGGTTACTTCTAAATAACAAGGGAACAACTCAATGCTGGAGCTTGGGAGAGTAGACAGGAAAGGCTAGAGCCAGCACGACCGAGGGAGAGGCGACGGATCCAAGCCTGTATTTGAGAACATGAGGGTTATGCTCCCCCACAAATTTGTGATGTGGTAACTTCAAATTTGTGATGTGGTAAAAAATGTCCATAAATGCTTATTTTTACAGTGTAAACCCTAAATATAGCCCCAAATATGCTCCCAAAACACTTTAAACTCAGCTTAATACATTATCCTTAAAAATGGTAAACCGTATATGGCCTGTACAGTGTACACTGTACAGTGTCTCCCGCAGTGCTAAAATGTAAAATACCGATATTACCCCTATATAGACTGTACATTCTCTTTGGTATAAGCAGGGTAAATACAGTAATAATTTAATTTAATTTACAGTAATAAAAATATGGGGCTTTAAGAAGAATAAAACGAAAAACATGAGAACACTCAGAGAAACGCTCATGATAGCTCCAAGCGGGAAACTGTTATGATGTGGGAATGCTGGACTGCAGCTGCCAGAGATGCGTCACAGGGCAGTAACTACTGTGAGGTTGCTTTGTTTTCTCTCGACAGAACAAAAAAATTTATACAGCTATATTTTATATTACAATTTATATGGTTATATTTTAATTTATACAGTTAAAATGTATACAGTTATATTTAGCTGAATTTACATTAATATTTATGTTACAAAATTAGGACATTATATTTTTCTTAATAATTTCGCACTAAAATGCATGAAAAATTATATATTGCCACAAAAAAAGCAAAAAAAAAAAAAAGGCGGCGGATATTAGCGGTTTCCACAAATTTGTGAAGTTTCCGCAAACAATTATTAGTTAGGTTCTAAGAAAATATCGGGAACCCTTATATATACATTTATATTTTTGTAACATGTCCATACTTACATTTCTAGAGTGTATGTATATTGTACTTTTTATTCTGTACTGTTGGTATAGTTTTTATTCCATTGTTTTTCATTTTTGCTGCTCTTACCTTTGTACCGTATACTTACTGCTGTAATAATGCAAATTTTCCACTTGTGGGACTAATAAAGGTTTATCTCATTTTATATCTTAAATGCCATTCATTCAAATCTATTATGATTTATTTTTGACATAGAACTGCTTTTACCAAATTACAATGCTAAAATGTGGGATGGTATCAGTGGTCCATAGCTGCTGGTATCAGTACTGACAGTGAAAAAGTGGTGCGTTCTGTTTTTAAGTCATTATTCTGTTCTGAATTGCATTTGTGCAATATACAACTCAACTGCCTAGTCTGTGAATTTATCAAATGTTATTGAATGTTAATCTCGTTCCCTTATCATCTGCTGCTATTTTATTACATTTAGTTTTTATTGCATCAACACTAAGCCACTTTCATAAGACATTTTGCATCTACTGGTCTTTACACACAGCAATGTTACAGTGTGACACTGTTATTTGTTACACTAGTGTTCTTGTCATTGTGTTGCACTATGTTTGTTTCTTTTTCTTTTTTATTGTCTTATTATCTTTTCTTTCTTGTTGGACTGAGCATGTCAGTGACACAAGAATTTCCCTTAGGATTAAGTTTCTTCTTATCTTATCATCCCTAATATGTCTGTTACAATCTTCAAATAACACACGGACTAGTGATGTGTGTGTCAGTTCATTCAGGTCAGTTCATTTACGCCATCACTCTTGGAAGAATGGTAAATTTAGAAAATAAGCGGCATTCTTGAATGAGTATGTCAGCCAGCATGAGGCTGAGGAGGAGAGCATTGATCAGGTAGAGTTTGACTTTGCACAGGTTGCTGGTAAGGACCCCCATGGCTGTGGCAGTGGAAGTGGAGCCCACTGTGCAGATAATAGCCAACGCCGCAAGCACAAGCCCCCACAACTCGCTGCTCTCTGTTTGCTCGGAAGGCACCGAGCGCGAGCATTCGTTCACAAGTCCCCTATGTCCAACACTCAAAATGGGTCAGGCAAGTGTGGGTCATACAAAACCACTAACATGGCCTTTCTTTTATAAGCTTCAGGTGTCTGTGTTAGTCTAGAATGGTCTAAAATGTTTGTATGTGGTTATTAGCTTTGCACTAACATATTTTTAAAATCCCACAGCAGCGCCATTCAGAAATTGTATTATCATAGATGTTTTGATTTCACGGCCTGAACTGAAGACCCAGTTCTAATAGTCATAATCCACACTACTCTTAAAACTCCACAACCATCTTGACTAGCCAATTATCAAGTCATTGTTGAGCTAAAATGGATGGGTTCGAGCATGTAAGTTTTTTTAAATATAAAAAAACTGCCTGCAATTATAGATTTATCAGCTACTGCTATAATTAAAAGTTACAGCAACTGCAAAGCCTTCCAAGTGTCAGTTCTTAAGCATCACTTAAACATAAAATACTGAAAATGCGCTTACTGCCTACATGCAAAGCATCTCAAGTATTCTGCAGATTAAATCATTCGAAGGCAGATAACAACTAGTGCATACTCTCTGAGGCCTGGATCCCATTGACTACAGCTTTATGATGGCTCCATTCTGAATAACATCAAGAGAGAGGAGGAGAGAGGTGAAAGCTCATTGGAATCTCATTCGTTATCTTAATTTGAAAAGTAAAAATGACAGTAAGTCTAGCCTCATCAGCAGCTGCAACAATCAGAAAACAAAACATTCAGGCAGACAACTCACAAAAAGGCCCAAGGCCTAAACTGATTACTTGAAAAAATTGTGTTAAACTGAAAAAACTGTCTTGCCTTGAGACCACTTTTAATGAGGAGCTGTATGAACATACAAATGTGTAGCTCAGACTGGCTTTTATATGGGGCTCTGCTCTCTGGTTTGAGGGAAAAAAATCCTGTTTTCTGGGACATGCTATACGCTCAACATAACTGCTAAAATATGACATCTTTCTGATGAATGCCAATTAGAATAGAGGAATGCCGCCATCCATCCTTCTGTTGTGTTGTGACGGAGACCCTTACACAAACACCCATTATTCAGCAAGGATGGGTTTGAGAGACATTTCATTTCACTCATACTCGCTTTCCAACAAAGAGGAATGACCTTACATTTCCATAATTTAGTCACAGGTGCCAATCATGCTTTGTATACGCCCATGCTTTTCCTGCACAGTCAACAGCGTCATTAACCTCGTGATATCCACCCCATGCTGCTTGAGGTGGTGAAGAGATAACAGATGAAGGTTTTGCATGAGGACCCCTCTCTGCTGTCAGTCCACTGAGATCTGCATCTATGCCTTTCCGTCACATTGTTTCTGACCTTCTCGTCCTCTTGTGTCCCTGACTGGACAGCATGGAGACAGTTCCATTAATCTCCATTTTCCCATGTACATTGAATTTCAGTGATATCATTCTTGTTGCAAAGGAGGGGGAGGTTTATGTCAGAAGGTAGAAGCCCATGAAGCTGCAGGTCTCAGTGGTGCTTTCCCGGATATCAATGATATTTGAAACAGAGGAATCAGAAAATGAGACGTGATCCATCTGATGTAAGCTTTATGCTGTTGAGTGCAATTGCTTTCTCTGATCAAGTGGGTCCACCTCTCCCAAGACAATCTCTCTTAAAGCTCGCAACAAGGATGCCTTACGAAATCTGCTGAGGGCAACTTGAGCTCGGGTGCTGTATGGCCTTGAATGAATGGGGCTTTTGGTGAAGAACACTTGTTTGTGTAGTTTCACTCAGCAGCCAGAAAGATTGACAAGTGTTGCTGCTGTCCTCTCATTCCATCTTTTAATTCACGACAGTGAGAGCTCTAAACACCAAGGCAGTTTTTGTAAGAAAGACCGATAGCACAATGCGACAGCAACAGACTACAAATTACACAGGAATCCCAGCTGGAGTAACTTTGACAGCTGACAAATAGAGGATATAATCAGACCTGTAGGTATTTGCACTCTAAAATTGCTCACTTCCTTGTGGGCATACATAATTCATTAACACACAATGATTCAGTTGGTTATAAAAATGAACAATCAATCTGTACATCAGGGATGAGCGGATCAATACTGAAATATGGAGACTTCAGATTCCAGTGGGTCTTTTTGAGAACTGATCCACATAAAAATATGTTTCAGCAGTAAACACCCATTCTTATTTGAAACTTGAAACCTGAAAGGCGAAAGATGATTTATGCAAATATGTGAATTCTCTGCAATGAAATAATGAACAGAATTTTGTCAAATGTATTGTCTTTTACTGTGGATATCATGAAGAATTCCCATTTTTATGTTCACAAAAAGATATTTAGTATCAGTATCTATATCTGTACTGGATACTATTCTCCCATCTGTGCTGACTCTGCTATGCCCCCAGCAGTCAAACTCACCTGGAGTTCTGATCTGGGGATTCCCTGTCATGTCACCCCCTGTCTACTTCATGGTCTGTTCCGGCATGTGTGGTATGTGCATTGCTGGGCAACGCACGTGCCTCCTGTCAGCCCTTGTGTGTCAGCTCATGATGACCTGATCTGTTACCACTCTGTTTCCAGGTGTCTCGTGATAAGTGTTCATCTAAGGATATGTGTTTGTTTCACATGATTGGTCCGTGTGTTCTTGTTCTTCTGTTAAAGGTCCCAGCTGGTCCAGAAGCCGGCATGCAGTCACCAACATGATACTGGCACTCTCTTGTGTTTCCGGTCATGTGTGCGAGCGCCATAGAGCAGGCTTCTTATCTGTGGAAATCAATCTGTAACAGTCTGCTAGAGGTTCGACTTGGCTGTGTGTGTGTCCTGTTTCCTAGAGTAACCAGTGAGGCTGAAGTGCCCATAGACTGGATTCGCCTGTAGGCTGGATTCACCCTGGAGGAAGGGTCTCTTACTTCTGTTCTCCTCGTGGCTCTGCCAAGCTCTGTGCACTCTAGGGACTGTTTGCCTGTTTGTTTCTCATTAAAGTCTGTTTGAGTTCCGCTAACTCCTGCATTTGTGTCCTCCTTCCCTGACCTGACATGACAACTATCCTTGGAATTACTTTGTATAGGATCGAAAAGAAAATCGCCCACACCCACCCTAAAAAATAAATACCGCTAATCCTAATGAACAATGCGAGCCAATCAGATGAGGGGTGTTTGTTTCTCATGGGTCGACATGGTCACATTTATGTGTTTTCGAATGTGTGCAGTATGTGGTGCATTCAAAAGAGTCTTCTCAACATATTGATGTGAATATGTTCCCAGTACAAGCCTTATTTCTTCAATGTTGATATTCCTATTCGTTAGTCTGCATCTTTGACTCTCTTTGACTCTGCATTTTTTAACTCTTTGGAACAACTCATGTACAAACATCCTCATCAGTAATGTCTGATGTGTCATGAACAACACCAACAACCAGTACAAGACTTCATCACCGACATTATTTAGTCATGTTCATGATGCAGGCAAGAAGGTGAAAAAGGTCAAGTGCAGTACTTTAGCAACTAAGTGGGGAAAAAAGTACATGAATTCAGGAATTGGAATCAGGTCAAATGACCCTAAATTACATACAGATCTGAACTAGGACCACATACGTAAGGCCCTGTTTACACTGGATATTAATATGCATCTGGAATGATAAGTGCAAATACACGTGTTAATGGGGTTGCATGTGACGGGATTTGATCTGATCACTTAAACCACTTCCTGGACGTCACTGAACAATTGTGCAGAGGTTCATCGGTGAGTGAGCGGAGCGCGATTCTTCTCTATCAGTCTTGCACCCACAACAGCTGAAGCCAAAGCAGCTGCTTTCCTTAACCTCCTACTGAGTCTCCTCTCTTGTCTGATTTGTGCATTCAAAGCATTACAAAAATACTTTAATTGATGACTTGCAACAAAAATTAATCCCAGTTATAAACCAAGAAGCCGAAATCTGGTTTGAAAAGATTATATTCACACATCTACAGCCACTGCCAGAACCAAGGCTACTTGCACATTATCAGGCTGGTGTCACAAATTCAATTTAACACAATCTAACATTTTAGATGCAAGCCACTTTCACTTTCATTTGGTCCTACATTGGGATGTGTACTTGATTCATGCCCATTCAATATTAATGGGAGCTGTCAGATCACAATTAATGTATTTGTTTGATTTTCTTTTTACTGCAACTTCACACATTATGTCACCGTCCTCTATTTGCAGTAAGCTCCTGCTAATAAATACCATAGAAGCATTGAATTTTTTTTTTTACCTTTTCCACTAACCACGAACAGATGAGAGAAAACTCTGCATCCCCACAGTTAACAGCAATAGAGAAAAAACAGAATTGTAATAATGTACCATTTTTCCTTGGTGGTACCACCCCAGTGACACCTTTCTATTCAAAAAAGTTAAATGTAGGGCAGAAAAGATTTGGTAAACCCACCAAAATTACCTATATTTTCAGGAAAGAGTCAATGCAAGAGCCACATTTACAGCACATCACTAAAGGTCAACTTGTTTAGGAAATCTGTCTGCTGAATTATTCCCCGCGCAACATGCGGTGCCTCTCTAAAATGCCACCAGTTCAAAATGATGCATGAACACCCTCCTGTATTAATCCATGTAGTCGTTTAAATTGGGCAAACATGACAAGCACTCATACAGTGCAGATTTTTCTTTCACTATGTTTTTTGCCGCATGCTACTTCAAAAGCAACGGGTTTTGTGGGGCTTGATTATTGGTTGTGGGTAATTTCCTTAATGACAAATGATCCTTTTAGGCCAGGCCTGTCAGGCAAAAAATCAAATTTGTCCCACTTCAATCTAATAATACAAACACTTTAGAATCCATTGGGTTCGGATGGTGTTGATGTTCTTCATCACTAAATTGTGAAATTGCTTTTTGTTACCAACATATCTCAAAAATGCTCTCACAAATTGCACATCATGCATTATCCTACAAGGCCACATAAACATTCAAGGCTAAATTACATTACTGCGGCCTACCACTGACGAGCAAAATTAGCAAAATTAGACTCTTCAGCATTACTGCTTGATGTGATGACAATGTGAGCCATTCTACGCTTTTTGTATCTCCTGCAAGTGATTAGGAGTTTTTGTTGTTTTATCTCTACATCGTGTAAAGTGTGTGAATGACAACTTTAATTCAAAGGTATGCATATCTATACTGGTTTAACCACATAGGAATCCAAGTGCCTTTCTCTATATATCTTTCGCTGCATGTAGTTCCAACAATCAGGCTTAAACAGAAGGTCCAATTAAGTAAACAACATGAGACCATCAGGACTCATAGGAGTGAGCTCGATGTTTTTCATTGAGGAAATTCATTGTTTTCTTCAACGACCACATACAGTGGATAAAGAGCCCTCACAGTAAACATCTAAAGGTGAAAAGAAATTCTAAGCCCTTCCTTTAGGCCTAACTACAATAAAAGCACCAATCAAGACCATCGAAACCAGCACTATAGCCACCCTGCTTGGGAGATGCAGTTTAAGATACTGCATTAATTACATAGAACAGCTGCGGCCAAATACAAAAAGATTTTCAGTCTTTGTAAGAGTTCTGAAGTGAATCTCATACATTGCTTTGGAGCTGCATTGAAACCCAGGATTTTTGTGCAGAGCTAGATAAGATATTGATATTCTATCTAGGCCCTAACGCTTGTATTCTGTCTACCAGGGGGGAATTTCTTTTCAGCGTCCACATTTATACACATACAACTGCACAGAGCTCATAAGTGTATTCTAACAGTGCATATTTCTTTTTAGAATCACTCTGTCTCTCGAAGGATCCAAACTGTTTAATGTTTAACAACAAAGAGGCCTCCACTACACCATTAAATCTATTTCAGTTTCTTTAGAATCTGGGACCCTTATTTTAGATCCTGGTCCTGAAAAGTCACAGGGTGTGATAGGAGGTATAAACAGCTTAGCAATGGCAAGGAGAAAAAGATTTAACCTTTCACATCTCCATGTGCAGATTAAAATAAACAGAAAGGAATCAGGCTCTCTGTCTCACTGTGAACGTTATTTTGTCTAACTTATACTGGCAGGTATATGGGTCCAGGCTAATGTGGATGTATCTTTATATTTGTCCCCAGGCAGATGTGGTATGTATAGATACACTTAAGGCAATGGTGCCTGGGGAGCAGTGTGTGGGGACGGTATCTTGCTAAAGAGGACTGACAGTCCTGGGATTCAAACCCATGTCCTTCCAATCACAGGGGCAACTCCCTAACCACTATGCCACCAGCTGCCCCCAGATATGTGTATGTGTCTGTGTCTGTATGTATGCATTTCATTTACTTGTTATTTATTTATTTAATATTATTCTATGGCCCCTGCAATGGTTTTTTTAAAACAAGGATTAGTGATTAAAATTTTCTGCTGTGAAATGGAACAACCCTTCAGGAACCCCACAAATCATCAATAATCTTAGATGGTTTTTTCACAGACAATATGTTTTTGTCAGTTGGCATTTCCAACATGCCGTCCTTAGCTTGCATGAGGTTTGGAAATTAGAGGAGTGGTGAACTTCAGCAACCTCACTGCTGGGCACTGTACGCCATCAAAGGAGGGATATGTGAAGTAAAAATGTTGAAAAATGCAGGAATGTCATGCACAAATCAGCAATAATGATGTGACAGTAGCTACCTAGCAATGGAGACATCAGCACAGCATACTGCTAGTGTTTTTTTCTGCTTGTTATGAAAAAAGGATCATAATTTCACCCATTTTCTGTGCCACTTATCCCAACCACGGTCACAGGGAACCATGAATTTTTTTAATCAAATACAATGGTAATTTTAAATATTTACGTACTGTTAAAATATACAAATTAGTTTCTTTGTTTGCTTGTACAAGCATTTTGCCAGTGATTCACAAGGCATTCTACGTAGCCCGAAGACTCCTCTATCCAAACAAGAATTGGGACAGCCTACCTCATGAATGTGCAAAACAGAGGGGTAGGACTAAGTGCTTGGTCTAAAAATGCAGTTTATGTATCACATTATGTATCACATATGTTGGCATTAGTATACAGATTTCAGTGAAATTAGGTCATTTCATGAACACTGTATACTGGCAAAAGAAGTGTCATTCGGTTAGAATTGATGTCTAGTGTCATCTTTGGTAGAAACTGAACACTCTTTTTGTTCCCACCCTAAAAATGCTGCATTCAAATCTACGTGTATCTACAAATTTTCTCACATTTGTCCCCAGATGTTCTCATTATGAGATCATGAGATAACTATCATTCTTATGCTCATTTTACACTCTCCTCATAAAGATTTAATGGGATGAAACTTTCATCATTTAGTGAATTTATCATATTTGTTAATCTCACTAGCACACCATGCACTTTGTGTTTTAAAAGCTAAAAGGTACAGGGTGAAGAGAGATATGACTAACGGAAGATGAAGTGAGAGACACATGGCATTTATCTTTTTTTCGTTTAAGACTGCTGCCAATCAATGTCACCTACTGGCACCACTGCCACCCAGAACTGTGGATGGGGCAGTTTCATGTGTGTGTGTGTGTGTGTGTGTGTGTGTGTGTGTGTGTGTGTGTGTGTGTGTGTGTGTCAGGCGGACAGATCAATAAGCTTTAGACATGATAGATGATTCAAACATGCAGTGTGGGCTGTCATCAGAGAGTAAGACTTCTGTTCAGTGTACGCCAGGCTTTGTGTGTTTGTAAGTGCAAAACTAACACCACACACAAACAAGGTCACATCAAGTACAGAGGGTCCTCGAGTTACGGCAGTCTCGACATAAGGCCTTCCGAGTTTGTGACGCTCACTCCCATGCAAAAACTTTAAAAATTGAGACGTGAGTATTCCGGCCATTAGCGTCATACTTACGGACTACGTTGGTGAACTAGTTTGGTTGCGCATGGTGGAAGTTACTCTTACTGTGCGCATCTGCGGGCTAGCCCCAAACGACATCTCGTTGTACTGACACAATGACAATGAAGCATCTATCTAACAAGCAGTAACGCGGCGTATGAATGAGGGAGTTGACGCCCTTTTCCTTTTTCTGTGGCTTAGTTGTGTTTATGATTTTACAGCTGTGTCAGGATCGGTAAGTGACTTAGGCTAGGGTGTGTTTCAACTTTTGGTTTAATTTGGTTTACATCACTGTCATGGGAACGGAACTGCCGTAACCCGAGGACCCCCCTGTACAGAGTAAAACTTTTGACAAATCTTTTGATTCCAAAAGACGGACTATTGATTTGGTAGATCACTGATTTTCTCATAGAAAATTTAAATCAGTAGCAATAAAAAAAACAAGAGAGAGAGATCTCTACTCATATCTGTTCAGGTCCAAGGCCTTTTTCCTCTGGCTTTTTGGTGCTGGCCAAATTCACAACCTTTGATTTAGTTCTAGAGAAAGATACTAACTCTATTTACAGGGGTGGTGACAGGAACCAGAGGTTGCGATGTGTGCAATGCAAATACAGCCATTTTAAATATCATCCAAAATGACCAGTGAACCCACTGTTTATTCAGAATTTTTATAGTTTTGCTGTCCCTGTTTGAGATGTATCAACTGTCCTTCATGTTTGCTTTCAATGTTTTATTAAAATGTTTCCTAGGCCTCAATTTGGACATTTTTTCCCAGTTTTCTTTCCATTCAGTTCTATCCAGTTCAACTGAATTTCTAGGACTCCCAGAGTCACACAATACCACCAACACTGGCACTGGGAGGACGAAGGCTAGCATGAGCTTCTTTCAAGTCATATGATGGCAGTCACCACATCTTTCTGACATCTTTGGATGATTCAGAGCACTTGGAGGAGATCACTAACTGTCGATTCTGTTACATCAGCTGACACATGCAAGTGCACTGGCTAGCATCACACAGAGAGAGGGTTCAGAGTGGGAGCCTCATTCAATAGGGAAGGGGTAGGCAACTCCAATCCTGGAGGGCCAGTGTCCAGCACAGTTTGATGGTAGTACTCCTCAAACACATTCACTAAACCTGACAAATGTGCTTGTTTCAAAATGCGATGGTAATTGTTTTCTTAAAATATACAAAGTTGTTCTTGTTCCTGCATATTGCAAGTGCATTATCATTCTTGCCTTTTAAGTTTATTTGTGTTACATGCAGTTCCACCGCTAAGCCAAATACATTTATATGCAAAAAAGCAAATGAAATGAAGTGTTCATTACACATGATAAAAAGATACTGCATCTGAAAATCAGAAAGACCTCTGCAGTATCACCTCTTAATTCCCTTATTGAAAATAAGATGATTCCACCCTGGATGGATCACACTCATGTGTCTGGTTGGATAGTGACATTTTAGAAAAGCAAACATTACTGACATTACTGGTATAAAAATGTGTAACACTTGTGACGAAGCGGCACAGAAATGATTTGGTAAATCATTTACATTCTGGAGCCACTCAGTTATAAAGTGAAACCTGACTAATTTGTGCCATAAACCAAGATAAATAATTGCTCCCAATGAAGAAGAGATACTTTTAGGTTGATCTTGGTTTATTTTGTTTCTCCTGACCTATCTGAGCGAGTGTTACGACCAGGTATATGAGAGGGATTTTTAAGGGACAATATATAGAGAACAAGTAACATGTTGAGTGTATATACAAAAACATAAACGACAAGTGATTACATATACAAGGATGATATTTACAGACAATGACACTATGTACAAATAAGGTAAGAGATATGTATATATGAACAGGTTGGGCCTAATGACGACACCAAAGGAAAGACCAGAATAAAACAAAACAGCCCTAAACCTTAACTGTGTGATTTGTTCTATCCTATTCTTTTACGAAAACAAAACTCTATCTAACCTACACTGCTCTAACTCAAAACAAAACTTACAAGGGGTGGTGTCCACTCCTTACCTAGTATGTCTAACAGAGAGTTTCCTATAGTGATAAACACATGTATAACCAAAACAATACCCTGACCCAACCTGGCAGAACAAGACACAAATAAGTAGTTTAAAAAGATTTTAATAACAGAGCCAACAATCCTCCTTCCTCTCTCCTCTCCCACTACCAAACTCTAAAGGATGGGGAGGCGGGAGTTCCGGCAGCGAATCACCACTGGGAAGCGACAGGGACGATCGGTCAATCATCCTCCAGTCCACACGCCTATCGTAAAACGGGACGGTCCTAAAGAGAGTGAGAGAGAGACCGAGCACCAAGCACAAAAAGAGAGAGAAAGCGACAACGAGAGAAGGAGACAGGAAACAAACGTGCTGTCACACGTTACACCCCCCACCCCCCCTAAAAACTACAGTTCCCAGATGTAACATTTCAGCCATCCACTGCAAACAAACAAAGAATCAACATACCAAACTCACATGCATCTGCGAACACGTTCTCTAAACCCTTCTTATGCAAATGACAAGGTTATAGCCCTGTACGATCAACACCCACCTCATCAAACGCTGATTCTGATTGAACATACGGGCCAGAAATGTCAGGGGATTGTGATCTGTGTACACCACGACGGGTTCAGAGCTGGAGCCGACATAAACTTATAAAATGCTGCAGAGGCAGTAATAATGCTAGTGTTTCCTTTTCAATGGTGGAATACTGTAGCTGGTGCATGTTAAAAAATTTTTGAAAAGTAACACACAGGATGCTCAATTCTCGCTGTGTCATTTTGAATCAATATCGTTCCAACACTAACTGCACTGGCATCCACCTCCAGCTTAAATGGCTTAGTAAAATCAGGGGCGCTTAAAACAGAGGACTCTGACAGAAGGATCTTTATGCAGTCAAACGCATATTGACAAGCATCATTCCAACTAAATGAATGGGATGGGCGTAACAGTTTAGTGAGTGTGGCAACCACAGTAGAAAAATTTGGGCAAAAACTCTGATAATACCCAGCCATCCCTAGAAAACAACAAAGCTCCCGCCTAGTGGTGGGAACTGGAAAGTTCACAATTGCTTGCACCTTGGCAAGAACTGGACGAACTTGATCCTGGCTCACCTGTTTTCCCAAATAGGTCACAGTACCCTTTCCAAACTTGCATTTGGCGAGGTTGACTGTTAGACTGTGTGTGACAGCCGTTTAAAAACAGCCTCCAAAAGAGTTAAATGCTCCTCCCAAGTATCTGAAAATGATCATCCAAGTATGCCTCACAATTAGATACACCTGCTAATACAATGCTAATCAGACGCTGAAACGTGGCAGGGGTGTTTCTCATACCAAATGCCATAACCGTATACTGGGCAAATGCATCTGGTGTCACCAAGGCAGAGATTTCCGAAGCACGCAGCATTAACGGTATCTCCCAGTAACGTTTCAATAAATCTAATTTGCTGACAAACTTTGCAGCACCAACATGGTCCACACACTCATCCATCCTTAATTGGATAAGCGTCCGGAGTAGTGACTGAATTAACTTTATGGTAGTCTGTACAAAAACGGAAGGTACCATCAGGTTTTGGGACTAAAATACAGGGTGAGCTCCAAGGACTGCAACTGCCCACAACAGCAGAAACTGTAATTCTTCTAAGAGGCACTGCCTCAGTGTAACTAGTAGCAGCACACATGAAAGTAAGCAAAAATAGATTCCCCATTTTAGTCTTGGGTAATGGGCCAACACAATCAATGAATATATATTCAAACGGCTCCCCTAAAACAGGTACGGGGTGCAACGGAGCTGTGGAAATAACTTGATTAGGCTTCCCTGTGATTTGACATGTGGGACACGACTGACAGTAAGCTACCACATCAGCTTTTAACCCAGTTAAAAAAAATTCTTTAAATGTGATTGTACGTTTTCGTTACCCTAAGATGAGCCGCAAAAAGGTTGTCATGGGATAAAATAAGAACCTGTTGATTGTATGCTTTCGGGACCACTATCTGAAACTCAGTGTTCCAATCCTTTTTTCCCTCTACCTTAGGATACCGCTTCCTCATTAAAACCTCATCTAACAGTAAATACTGATTAGTATCATCATCAGAGGGATTTCACACAGCAGCGAAACATTTGGCTAAGGAGTCATCAGTCTGCTGTGCGCTCAACTGCTGAAGGGTTAGAGGACCACTAGTAGTATTTAAATCGGGAACTCCAAGTTTTTGCAAAGGTAGAGGGTTTACTGCATCTAGGGTTTTATCTTCGCATGCAAGAAATACATCAGTCAGACCCACTACATCCTTAAATTTACATGTCTGTGCTCGAGTTACAGCGCATACTGGGAATTCTTTATGCTGTCCTAGGTTGATGGGCTTGCTTATATCAGCCAGAACCTGATGAACTTCCAGGAGATGTGTTACCTTCCCTCTGGCCAAATAATTTCCTAATATCATGGCCAAACCTTTCACGGGTAAGCGTTCGCAAAAACACCCACATGAACCATACCAGTTACCAGCTTGGAGGCTGATTGTATTTAATGCAATGGTATCTTTACCACCCCCATTACTATTCCTTGTGCTAACACATGGGACTTACAGAAAGGCTCATCAGAGAGCGGCAGCACATCAGCCATCAGCAGAGACTGTGCCGCCCCCGTATCCTGTAAAATTCTAATAACTATGGGATCAGTTCCAGGAACAGACATGAAAAAACAAAAGGCTGAAATGTAGGTTCTATTTCATCTCAAAAACGTGGTGACATAGTGTTAATAAGGTTAACACCTGAAGTGCTAGGCTGAACAGAGCCTGAGCAATCACATTTTGATTTTAATGCCATACAGTTTGCGATTACGTGCCCGACTTTATGACAGTAATAACATTCTCTATTTTCCTGAGGTGGCGATTTCTGTGACTGGCCAACAGTAGTGGAGGCCGGTCGACCCACAGACGGATTTTGAATGCTAGAGTGCAGAAGAACAGAAGAGGAACAGAAGAGGTAAAAGTAGGTTTGTAGGTTAATGTAAATTCCTCAGTCATTACAGCAGCCTTAGTAATGTTCATTTAAATACATAACGACCTTGTCCAGCACACACCTTTTAAAATCTTCTAATAACAACTCTTTAATAGAACAAAAGTCATTAACTTTACATGCAGTGATCCATTTATCAAAAAGCACAGAACAGACGTTCCCCATTGTTCTTGAATATGGAAAGGAAGCTATAGAATTATTTGATCTATGGGTTGAAAAATGTGGTTTTGCTAAACATTGCTCCATTAATCCAAGTTCTTTGAGACAGTTGAAGCTTAAAATGCAGGAATTAGAAGCAAAGGGAGTT